>JADDOH010003715.1:0-197844 GCA_016648135.1 Agrypnia vestita | reverse complement strand
CCCAGAGTGGCGTTATAGCACACAATTATAATATTTTTTCGAGTTCGTCAGTAGTATTTATTTTCATAAGGTAGTTATTATGTATCTATAGAGTATCAAGTGGAATGTTAGTGAAAGTTGAGTTAGTCATAAGTCCAAGTGTAAATATTTGTAGAATAATTGTTTAATGTAAAAAGGGTTAAAGTTTTGTTTAAGATTATTTTTTTGTTTTCCTTAATTAATTAATTAATTTATATAGGTATATATTTTTATTTAAAGACATTATTACGCAATTACAGTAAGTAAATTTTCAGTTGCTTTTCTACCTTTGGAGGTAAGCCAGTTGTTTTCTAAAGCTTTTATTTTATTAATTGAGTATATTCTGATTTCCGGGAAGTCTGTTTTAAATATGTTAAATATTTTAGGCCCTATGTATGAGTAATTTTTCTGTCCATGGGTTGTCTTAGTTTTTGGTATTTCGTCAAGGTTTCGTAATGCTTGTCTAGTATTATGTGAATGCGAGTTACTGGTTGCTGTTAGGTGGTTTGTGTTTTTAATGTAGAAGATGAGGGTAGACTTAACGAACAGCTGTCTAACGTCCAGTACATTAAATTCTCTGAATAGTCTGTCTGATTGGTATGTGAATGGTTTCTTATTAATGACTCGGAGCAAGGTTTTTTGTGCCGTTATAGCTGGTTTTAATGTGGTTTTGTAAGTACCTCCCCAACTTGGAATCGCATAGTTCAAAAATGACGGGGCAAGAGCATAATAGATAGTTTTGAGTTGCTGTTTATTAAAAATATTACGTATGGATTTAAAAAGGTAAATGAGTTTTAAAAGTTTTCCCGATAATAGTTCAATGTGAAGTTTCCAGGTTAGGTGCCTGTCTATTATGATTCCCAAGTATTTCACACTATCTGCATTTTCCAAGGGGGTGCAATCACAGTTTTGGTGTTGGCAATCATGCATAGTCAATTTTAAATCGCTAGATGGCTGCCCTCTTTTATCTATGCTGAATGTCAATACTTAGTTTTTTTGAGATTGACTGTTAGCAAATTATTTTCCAGCCAGTGTTTTACTATGTTGCAACCCAGTTCAGCTGCTTTGAAAACAAGATCCCATGATGAAGCGTGGAACAGGAGTATTGTATCGTCTGCAAAAGTAACTACTTTCCCCCCCGTTGTTAGCTTGCATAAATCGTTTATGTATAGGAGGAATAAAACAGGTCCTAGTGTACTTCCTTGAGGGACTCCGTATTTGATGTAATGTTCGTCACTTTTAGTTTTGTCAAGTTGTGTAAATTGTGTTCTGTCTGTAAGGTAAGTTTTGAACCAGTTGTAACTTGCTTCCGAAAGTCCAGTCTGTTTTAGTTTGTGAAGCATTTTTTCATGTGAAACTGTGTCAAAAGCTTTCGTCAAGTCTAGTGCTATTGCTATACATTTTTTATTATTGTCAAGTTTGTCTGAAATATAACCAATAACTTCCTGTATTGCTTCTTGTGTACCCCGATTTTTTCTAAATCCAAACTGATTGTTGGCTAAAATTTGGTGTTTTTCTAAAAAGTTGGTGAATTGATTACAAACACATTTCTCTAGCAGCTTAGATAGTAAATTTAGGATGGATATAGGTCGGTAGTTATTTGGATCGTCTTTATTGCCAGCTTTATGTACGGGTGTGATTTTAGCCGTTTTTAGTTGGGACGGGAAAATACCTTTAGTGATGCTTAAATTAAATATATGAACTATAGGTTTTAGTAATATTTCTTTGAACGATTTAATTACTCTAGCGGATATTCCGTCCGGGCCTGGAGAGCAGTAAATAGAAATAAATAAATAAAAATTAATTCATCATTATCATCCTTTGTCAATCCACCACTAGATGAAGGTCGCACACAATCCACCCTTTCCCCCATTACGCTAGTCTTTGCCGTGTCACTCCCACTGTTCTGATGATTTTTTATACTTTGAGGTTTTTGCCATACTCTGGACATTTTTAAATCGTTTATATTAGGTCCTTACATATTAAATTGGCGTTTAGTATGGGAGGAACATATAGCCGATTTTTTTATATTATAATATATTTATTTAATCAAAGTATGTACCATTGCTATCTATGCACTTTTGCCATCTCATAGGTAGTTCATCGATCCCTTTACTAAAAAAACCATTCAGACGGGAATCAATAAAATCTTTGAAGGCGGTTTGGACTGCCCCCTCGGAGTTGAATTTTTTCCTTTGCAAGAAGTTATCCAAATTTCGAAAAAATGGTAATCTGTTGGGGCAAGGTCCGGAGAGTACGGTGGATGTCTTAGACATTCCAATTGAAGCTCCTCTAATTTGGTAGCCGTCTGTTGTGCAGTGTGTGGTCTAGCGTTATCATGAAGCAGCAGTGGCCTAGAGCGATTAACCAGCCTCGGTTGTTTAGCAGCTAGCTTTTCCATCATGGTTTGCAGTTGCTGACAATAGACATCTGCCGTAATCGTCTGGCCAGATTTAAGAAAGCTGTAGTGAACGACACCAGCACTAGTCCACCAAACGCTCACAAGTAACTTTTTTGGAGTCAATTTTCGCTTGGGGCATGGTTTGGCTGGTTCGGCAGGGTTCAGCCATTGCGATGAGCGCTTCCGATTATCGTACAGGATCCACTTTTCATCACAGGTAATGATTCGATTTAAAATCCCTTCATTATTGTGCCGGTTGAGTAATGCAACGCAGCAGTCAACGCGCGTTTGTTGATTTGCTTCACTCAATTCGTGAGGTACCCACCTTTCAAGCTTTTTCACCTTACCAATTTGCTTCAAGTGGATTAAAACAGTTTTATCACTAACACCGCAGCCTGCAGCTAACTCGGATGTGGTTTGCGATGGATCCGCTTCCACAATAGCCTTCAATTCTTCATTATCAACTTTGGTCTCCGGCCGTCCACGGGACTTGTTCTGCAGGTCGAAATTTCCAGAACGAAAACGTTGGAACCAAAAACGCACTGTGTTTTCTTTTGCGGCACCGTCGCCATACACATCATTAATCCTTCGAGCCGTTTCTGCAGCACTGGTGCCACGATGGAACTCGTACTCGTAAATAACGCGATATTTCAAGTTTTTCATTTTGTAAACTGAGTGACGCAAAGAAAAAAACAATTGAGGAAAAAACAAATGAATTATAATTTTCAAAACACAAATACATGAGTAAATAGCTGGAAATAGATTTGGAACTCCTAACCAAAGAGAAGATATTTGATTTTTCTTTGATCAAATTTGATAGTACGGCAAGACGCCAATTTCATATGTAAGGACCTAAATTAACTTCATCGCCGGTCTTGATTTCTCGTGGAAAAATCTTGGAAGTGAAAATTAACACACTTCCCATCATTCAATCGAGTTGAAATTTTGCACGTCAACTTTGTTGTCAATGAAAATTCATTTTTACTTCCTTTATATTAACTCGTGGCGTCTGCTGGCTTGCCGTCAACAATACTTTGGATCGATTTTTGACCATTTTCCCGTGATCCAATCGAGCTGAAACTTGGCAAGTAGACTCGTGGCGACGATCAAGAAGATCTATCAAATTTTCGTTAAAAAAAATTAATAATTATAGTATAATTTCGGATTTTTAGAAATTTTATTGGTTTTTTCAAATTGGAATCATTAGAAAAGTTTGATTACGGCGCGGCGGCCCGATAACGTCGCGGAATATTTTCTAAATTTGAATTACTCCGTCGGTATGCATAATAGGTACTTCACTACGAATGTCGAAAATCTAAATTGACTGGCAAATGTTTTTAGAATTTAATCCTTCAAAGCATGAAGTGTCTTATCAAAGCTCAAAACATCTGACATTTTAGAAATATATTAAATTACTGTAAGTTTAGTGTTATGTTATATGTTTCGTCTTTAATTGTTGTTATATTTTACAAAGAAATGGAGTATAATAAAAACTTAGTTTTTATGGGTTACTTTTTTACATACATTTGGAATCACAATAAAATGCAAATTTATCTGAGATGTTCGGGCAAGTGCCTACTTTCTGGTTCTATTCTAAAATTATTTAGATCATGGACACTTTAGAATTTATCTATTTTTTTTATAAAATAGCTTCAAAACAAAAGGTGTTTGTTTTTCTGTAAAATTATTTTATTTGTACTGAATTTAAAAAAAGATTTGATTATATTATAAATGTGACTTATATCTACTACATATTTGGGGTATAAAAGCAAAGACAGAAATAAAAAAAAATAATGTACTAATCGAGGATTACTAATTTTAATGTACTGAATTTGAGATTTTATAGGAAACATAGCCTATAAATTTATAGGAAACATGATTTTGGAAGGGATAGATAGATAAAATCTGGAAATCCGTACATTTTAAATTAGTAATTCTCGCATTCAACACTTTTTTATTTATTTTTGGATATTGCTGCCTTTGGTTTTATACCCCACATATTATCTATCACTTAATAGTAAAAATACATTGCTATAACAAGTATTGGATTGGCATGAAAATCTTGACGAATTTCAGTGACTTTAAGATTTGAGTACAATGTGAAACCACGAGCTCGCGTAAAATGAAGACTGTTTTTTTTTTGCTAATTTTTGTGTTGTGAATATTATTTGAATAATATACTTCATTCATTGATTATATCTACAAAACAGAATTATCATCCATATCCATCTAAATTCCTTTCTTACATTTCTTTCCTTACTATATCATATCGTATGAAATTTCTGAGTTAGCTAAGCACTCAGAGTTTAGATTTCTCGAGCACATTTAACGATTGGAAAAGTGCCAAAGCATAATGACCATCAAAACAGAGAAAAAACTTTGCTTGAAAATTACTGAAATACCCTTAAAACCACTCTGGGATAGTTACGAAATTCCCCAAAACTGCCTTAAAGCTGAAGCAAACGAGTTACCACATTTAATAAAACAAAATCATTTATTAATTTGAGAAAACTAACAAACTTTGTATAAACCACACTGTTGGCGTATGGCTTTGTTTTTTTTTTCCAACCCAACACATCCAAAACTGCCTAAAATACAGGATTGGCGTGAAGGAGACAAGCTAGAGAAATTGGTGATCACTTGGAATGTATAAGGTCGAAGCATAAAAAAATACTAGTTTTCAATAAGATGAACAGACCTATTCCAAGAGATGACCACTTTTACTTTTTCTGCAAACCGGATGAGATAGAAAAGCTAAAAATAAAAAATATAAAATGCGTCGAGGAAATAGGCGAGTGGATGGCACAAAATAGACTCACCTTAAATCCATCAAAAACATAACTTCTGTGGGCAGCTACACCTAGAAAACAAAACCTAATCCAGGAATCAATGTCTGTGAATGCAAAATCTGCAGTCAGGTTATTGGGTGTACACATCGATTCAGATCTCTCCATGAATACACACATCAGCAAAACTGTCAGTGCATGTTTTTATCAACTGAGAAAGATTAAAAGTATTCGCAGACATCTTCCCTCTGACGTAGCCCGTCTACTCATTAATGCATTTGTTGTATCACGTGTAGACTACTGCCAAGGTATCCACGCTGGCCTACCGATGTTTCAGCTCGACAGACTACAATCTATTCTAAACGCTGCAGCACGAATAATATACGGTACGTCGAAATTCTCGCAAAAAACATCCCTTCTGCGAAAATTGCACTGGCTTTATTTTCCTGAGAGTAGTGTTCAAACTGTGTTAGTTGATGTACAAGGCAACTCATAACATGGCACCTCTGTATCTTCAGGAGCTCTGTATTCCAGACAACAGAAATGGAAGACGTCAAACTCTGAGGTCAGTATGTACTTCAGCGGTAGGAGGGGTTGTGGAACCGGGAAGTCAGTTCCAGAAAACCAGGTTCAGCGAACGTGCATTTGCGGTAGCGAGCCCCAAAGCGTGGAACTCTTTGCCCTCCCTACTAAGAAACACGGATTCAGAGATTTTATTTACGAAAAGACTTAAAACGCACCTGTTTACAAAATCTTTCCCGGAAAATTTTTAATATTCGTTGTTTTCTTTTACTATTTTATGTTTTGAGCTGTTTTTTTTCTTTTCTCTTTCACTTTGTTATTCTATGCTTTTAGTATGTAAGAGTTTTTTGTATGTAAAGCGCCTTTGAGGTGAAATTTTCACAAAAATGGCGCTATATAAATAATCCAATATTATTATTATTATTATTATGACCAGAGCTACGCTAATCATTGGTCTAAACTAGACCTAGAAGCTTAAGCTTAAGTCGTAGATGTTTAATCTGAACAAGCTGAAACAGCTTGTTCAGATTAAAGGTCTACGACTCTCAGCGATAAGATCATTAATTAAGATAGTGTAACAGAGATATTTTAATTCCAATAATACCTACCTAAAATACAGGATTGTCGATATTGACGCAGGTCAGTTAGTTGCGATTTTGACGTCCCGCCGTGCGAAGCAAATCATTTTCGATCGACTCTAAATTATCCATGAAACATCCAGAAAAATACCGTGTATTTTGATAAAAGAACAAGACACAGAGATATCAACTGTTAAAACTGGACGCAAGAGTGAAGACGAGAAGGAAGTTCCGAAGTTGGAGTTAAGTCCTTGCATTTTCCTCTCAGGACTTCTATTTTGATTTCCATCTTTTGTTCCGACAACGCGACGTGCCTTGCATACACAATGATTGTTTTTAAACGTCTACCGGTTTCGATACATTACTGTATTTTCAACAGGATGGACGCACAATAACTCCATAAATTAAATTTGTAAGAGTGAAGTGTTAGGTTGGGATGTGGCTTCATATAGGGAGAGCGGTAGTGTTTGACAATGAGGCGTGCAAAATGGGGAATATATTAAATAATGGGTTATTCCTTAAATTTAATTGTTTGTTAATTATATTAGATTTGGTGTTGAGGGACTTTTTGATTTCTAACATTTTTAGTCTAAGGCCAAAGTGTACTTGGGAAGTATGTTCGATAGAAGAGGGAATGTTGAGAAAGATATAGAGAGGAGAGTGACTGCCGGGAATAGGGTAAACGGTGCTTAGAATGCAATAATTTCTAATAGAAATATGTCTACTGAGGCAAAACTAGCGGTACATAATGGAGTTCTGGTACCGACACTAATGTATGGAAGTGAAGCCTGGAGCTGGCAGAAGAGGAACGAAAGTAGATTGAATGCAGTGGAGATGAGGTCCCTTAGACGTATGTGTGGTAAATTCATGTATGATAGAGTAAAGAATGAAGATATTAGGAATGAATGTAAAGCTGATCGTAGCATAATACATAGTATAAAAATAGGGTCGCTCAGGTGGTTTGGGCATGTTGAGCGAATGAATGAGGAAAGAATGGTAAGAAAAATATATGATGCAAGTGTTGACGGCGCCAGAAAGAGAGGGCGACCACGGAAGACGTGGCATGACCAGATTAACCAGATACTGGAAGATGGTCCTGTTAGAAGTTGATCTTGCATGCGAAGATGTATGATTGTAGACGAAGTAAAAGTTGTATGTCAGGACAGAAGAGTATGACGCTCTATCCTCTCTGCCTACCCCCACGGGGAAACGGCGAGATGGTTAGTAAGTAAGTAAGTAAGGTCTCATATTTTAATTTTTTTATTATAAACTTTGCCTGTCTCAACACAGAGCTCTCTAGTGAGACAGGCATAACGGGTTATTCCTTAAATTTAATTGCTTGTTAATTATATTAGATTTGTGTTGAGGGCCTTTTTGATTTCTAACATTTCTTAATTATCTAGTCTAAGGCCTCTGTCTATAATAGATGGTTTGTGAATTCTGAGAAAGACATCATTTTATTTTAATATTATTTTTTAATTGTAAACTTTGCCTGTCTCAACACAGAGCTCTCTAGTAAAACTGTTATGCAGTTTGGCATATCTACAATGTAATAAATATCAAAAAATTAATAAATATATATAAAAAAAAAAAGTGAGACAGACATAGTATAATTTAACCTTATCAAATATAAAAGTAAAGCAATGAAATAAATGAATAAATAATAAATAAATAAATGTTAAAATAACGTGCCGTTTTACCTGTATAAAGTGCTAAGCACAAAGATAACGCTATAAACATAAAAATCATTTAAATTGAAAACAAAAAGCGATACACATTTTGTATTTCTAAATCGGAGTCTAGTGTAACTTTAAATCTCCATATTTTGTCCATATTTTCAGGAACTCTGTACTTAAGAAAGGCTTTCCACAACATACAGAAAAATAATTCTTTCGTGTTTAGCTCATGTTGCTAGTAAAGAAGGAGACAAGCTAGAGAAATTTGTGATCTCTTGGAATGTACAAGGTCAAATTACAAGAGGTAAATCTCCAATAAGATGAACAGACCGACTCCAAGAGATGATCAGAGAGCTACGCTAGTCCTTCGTCTAAGCTAGACCAAGAAGCAGATTAAAGGTCTGCGACGCCCAGTAATGAACTCATCGACTAAGATAGTGAGAAATATGGTAAAATATGTGCCCTAAAAAATCTACATACCAAAGAGATAATTATGTTCTAGGGGGTTGAGTAATGCTGACTCTACACGATTTCGGTGATGCACATACTTGATCCAATTCAGTGTTGCAAAAGTGTCTTGTCGACAAAAATGTTTTGGGTATTTGGGTTAAGCAGTGTTGTATTGTCATGATAATACTACTGAGTCGAGTCAAACGAGTAGATTGATATACTAAGTAGGTACATGATACTCCAAACGAAGATAATGTAAGAGACACAGAGGGGGTAAATATACGACCTGGAGCACAACAGATCGAGTCATATCATTATCAAATCTCCACAGTAGTCTGCTTGCCGCACTTTCGTCTTGGAAGGACCGCCCGCCGCGCATATTCTAAGTCTTACGCTATTATTCTTCTTTTACATCTTCACTTGACCCCGGAGCTTATCTCCGGACAAGAAATAAACAAAGTAGTAGACACTAGATTGATGTTTTTCAATGTAGACAGCGGAAATTGTCGAACTTTGAATGGGATCTGCATTCAGAATTGGAGCGGAACAGATTGATTATGATAAAGTTGATGATTCAATTTTTTTTTTGCAAAGGCCGCTTTTAAATATTAATTTTTGTTTCGCTATTCATTGAAGAAGATGATAGATATAATTTTAAGTTTACAAGAGTAAAGAATCTTCTGATTTGGGTCTTCTGGGGTATTATGCCGTGTTACTACGACCTTTCTGGCCGACGTTTCAGATCCTATTGCAGGTCCAATCACACATCAGCCCTGATGATGGACCCTGCAATGGGATCCGAAACCTCGGCCAGAAAGGTCCTAATAACACGGCATAATACCCCAGAAGACTCAAATCAGAAGATTCTGAGTGACCGTGAAAACCTAAGAACAATCTTAAGAGTAAAGAATTTTAAGGATTCTTTCTATCGTGTATACATACATTGAACATTTATAATCACAGTATATCTCATCACTAATATTAACCATTTAAATAGATGGCATCTCGACGCGTCTTCATCCGTTAAAAAATACAAATTCAATAAACTTTCACCGCTTTCAGATAATTGTGACAAGGGTTATCTCAAGTTTTCATTTTCACCTTCTTTCGTCCACTGTCAGATGATGAAGATATTATTATTATAATATTCACGAAATTTCACATTTTCAATCCTTTGAATACAACACAGTTACCCGACAAACTCGAATGAAAAGCATATTCACATTTTACCCTGTAAATCGAATTAGTGAATAAGTAATTGCGAGGGATAGAAATGTGAAATTTAACGAACCAGAACGTTCTAGAATATCAGGAATGTATATATATTTATACAATCATAATGTACCTACTTCTATCTATTATTATACTAACAAACACAGAGAAATTTACACATAAGTGTCAAATTTCGTTTGAAATGTGCATGTGCGACTTTTTTGTTCTGAATGTAAAAGGAGGTAAATAATGTAGTTTACTATCGGAAATCTTACATACATGTATAACCTATTCACGTTCACGTACCTTTAATGCATATACCTATATATGTGGGGTATAAAAGCAAAAGTAGCAATATTAAAAAAATTAAAAAATGTTTTGAATGCCGTTACGAGAGTTATTAATTTAAAATGTACTGAATTCTAGATTTTATCTATCTATCCCCTCCATAATCATGTTTTCTATAAATTTACACGTTATGTTTCCTATAAAATCTCGAATTCGGTACTTCATAAATAAGTAATCCTCGATGACGGCGTTCAAATGTTTTTGGATATTGCTGCCTTTGCTTTTATACCCTACGATAATATTCGTATGCCTCAATTTGAGGTAAAATGTCTATCCGTCAGTTGCGATTTCTTATTACACGTTATCTTTAATGAAATTAGGTACTAACCTTCTTTTTACGCTTTAACTTCAGATACAACCTTGTTTTACTGTCCTAATTTTACGTCTTTACTGTCCTCACATTACGCTTTTATTATAGCATTAGCCGTAAAGCCGTGAAAAATCACGGTACATAAAAATAATTAATAACATGAGCCGTGCGCTGATTGACGTGTCACACTCGGGCGCCCGAGCCTCACACCCGAGACGGACATTAGAAATTAGGATAGTTGATGATATATCTAAGTTTTGCCGTCCTTGGTTTCCAATTTTTCCATTAAATTTTTTCCTCTTAAATTTTTACTACTTTTATTTTGGGTTTTAAGTCTGATTGCCGACTTCAGGGAATTTTGATACACAGATGAGAAACTCCAAAGGAATGAATGCATATTTAAAATGGTCTTTTAATGAACCAAATTAAATTGAGCCAAAAACTAATATTAATATAAAAAAATATATAAAATTGAACTATTACAATTAGTGCCCTGGTGATCTAAGCATGGCGAGCGCTCGTATGTAGGTACCTAATGTTATGTGTACAGTTTATGGGGGGAATGAAGGAATGAAATTTTATTACATTTATTTTTGACATTGATACATTGAAAACGTTTGTTTAGCATTTTTTTGTGCAGGTAGGCATTAGGTGTGATAAATTTTATACGTATAAATATTAAGGAGGGTACCGTTTATATACAAACCATTTACATTCCTACTGAATTCCCAAATAATTTTTTTATATACATTTTAATTTTCGAATATGTAGGTGTTGTAGAGTGCTTTAGAGAGAGTAAAGATTTTTTAAAAGAAAAGCAAGCCATGATATTTACACATTAACAAAATTAACACACAAAAATATTGTTTGTCCTTGGTTTAAGTTAGAATGTTGACTTAAATATTTGCATACAAGTACCTATACAAGTTGTTTTTTTAAACTTACGTTCCAAAAAATTTAACGGCTGTTATCTGACCTAACATATCCCACCTCAGAATCCATAAACCTTATACGCATGTGCCAGTAAATGGATGGCCATACCTATTTTTTTTCGAATTTGTTCGCCTTTAACAGAGGCGTACTTAGAAAAATATTTTTAAAAATATACTTACTTTTGATGTCATTGATGAAAAACGTAGTAATGCCATTTTGTTGTTACGATCTTGATAAACTTGTTGGCACTGAATTAAAATTTTATTTTTAAACTATTTTCCTTTCGTTTATGTAAAAAAAATGTTTTTGCAATTATCGTACTTTTTTATAATATGTTGAGCAAGAATTTTTACACGAATGAGTTGTTTGTGAATGAATGTTAATGAAATTACTTCGTGATTTATGTACAATGTAAGAACTGTGAATATACAACAAAAAATGAATATTTCAGAAAATATTTAAAAGTACAATTTTAATATTGTTTGTGCTTTAAAATATTTGAAATAAATAAAAATCATTAGTTTCACAATATACATTTCAGTAAGTAATGAAAATATTTGAATTGTATAATAAATCCATCGATGTGACAGATTCATTAAACGTATTTTTTAAATCGAGTAGAATTGAACAACGAGTCCATGTTTGAGCGAGCATAGCGCTGCCGCTAGGAATATATTAATTTAGCACTAAAATATATTAAATACGATCATTACTTAGAAATGTAACATAGATAATTGATTATTAAGTGCCGAGTTTATAGGTTATGGCGCAAAACGCGAAAGACAGCGGCGAGACATTGCGAAAAAAGACATAACCAACAATGTTTACATGACAGCTCGAAACGCCGCGGTGTGACGTCACACCGCTTGTGCTGCTAACCTCAGACTGATTGTGAGTGGAGAGCGGGAAAAGGTACGCGCATCTCGCTCGCACTCGGCCCGCCGCGCATGCTCTGTCCCGCTCTGGTACTGCCGCGTTGTGTGCGCATTGCGTCTGTGCGAAGACAGCCAGCGAGGAAATAGCGGGAAAACTAGTAAGAAAGGTAAAATTATCATTTCTTATACGTGAATGTCGCTTTTGAAATGATTTTTACTTTTTTATACGCTGTCGTTGCTTTGATTGTAGTTATTTGTGGAGTTTGGATAAAGTGCTATACACAGGTTATGTTGATTTTCCCAACCCCTAGCGCCCTCTGCGGTAGCAGACGTTATGTATAGTTTTCCTTGCAAAGAAAGACACCTGACCGCATTTAACTACATTTTCAAGTAATGGAAGTCCTTAAATAAATCACTTAATATCATACTATCTTAACTGTACCTACTCTGTCAAGTAAATTAATTTTCATTTGTTTTGCTATTAATTTTAAGTGAGAGCTCTACAGTACTACGTCTTCCCTGTTCTTTCATATGAAATGCTACTTAAACTTAAACTGCGACGCTTACTTAATAAACTATATTAAGGAGATTTATGAGGTGTAACTACTATATGAAAGAGTTACAAATTACAATATGTGAAAGGAAAAATAAATCCTAAAAATACATAAAACGATAAATTTATTTATTTATTTTTACGCTCTATCGGCTTTTAAATTCTAAGAATTATTATTTTATAAAATATAATAGTGCTACAAGCGTTTTCACTAAAATGTTGCCGTGGGACGTGGAAAAAGGAATTAAACTTAATTAAGTTTTTATTAATTCATAAACTCAAGGTGAACTTATTTAGAGCACTGTTTTTAAATTCACTGTTACAAAATGTTCGAACCTCTTGCCGCTTTCCCCATTGCTTCTTTTTAAAACAGTTGACACGCGTTTAACTTTGTAACAACGAAACTTGCAACAATTCTATTTAAATTTTATATTTGCAATAAACCAGTGAAGATATCACTTGTGAATATCTATTCTTATATAAATGTTTCATTTCTTACCTACATACAGTGCGACACATATATTGAACGTAGGAACGTACACTAAGGAACGTACAGTGAGTTTCTCATTGAAGCATGACTTTAACGTATACATGTTTTGAAAAAAAATACAAATTAAATATATGTATATCTAATAAAACATAATTAGATAATATTATCTGAATAATATGATAATAATTTTGATGGGAATATTACGTGATGTACTCTTTATATTGATTTTTTTTTAAATATATGTTAGCGTAAAATTTATGCTTCAATGTGCTTATTGCACGACCCTGATTGAACACGCCGTGGATTGTTGAGTAGGATTTCTCTCTCACACTCTACAAATTGGTGATCATCACCATCTAAATCAACTCTACCAATCTTTCTACTTCTTTCAATCAGACATCTTCCTTCTGTGTTGCCATTATCGTTATGGTCCGCTTTAGCACTTGGCTGATTTTGTATTCATTGGCCACAAATGAACGAATGGAGGAAATATTTAGCGAAAATCTGCTTATAATTGGTCCATTCATAAACCTATCAAGGACGAGAGCCGCTCATATCCAAATTGACAGACAAATTATTATCCAATATCAATCATTCTTCATTAAAAGGGATCGATGCTGAAGATTTTGACAAATTATTGGCAATAATTGAAATGCCTCGTTATACTGAATGGTTCAATAATGATGTCATGGGATTGAGGCTATCGGATGCAAATGAAAAACTAAAAAAATAATTAAAGTTTTACTTATTAAACAAAGTCACTGGAGAAGAATTTAATCGAAGCACCGTTTTTTAATTCACACTTAAGCTCACACCAGTCACTTGAAAATCTTCTATTTGTATCAAGAAATTCTGATTCACGTCGTTCGGCACAAACACAGGTTTGATTCGAACGGTATGAATTTGTATCAAAAATATATCAGGAGGAGGGGAAAGGGTAAATGGGGAGGGAGAAAATGTCACCTATGTTACTCACCGGGTCCTAAAGAATAAGTTTCCAAATTTTGAGTCCGATCGGTCAAACGGTACAGATTTGCATCGAAAATTATTCGCGGGGAGGGGGAAGGGGTAAAATAACAATGGGAAATGTCGCCAATGTTACCCGCCGGATCCTAAAAAATATTTTTGCAAATTTTAAGTCCGGTCGGTCGAACGGTATAGATTTGCATCGAAAATATATCAGGGGAAGAGGAAGGGGTAAAATAATAGGGGGAAAATGTCTTCTATGTTACTCGCCGAGTTCTTAATAATAATTTTCAAAATTTTGAGGGCGATCGGTATAGATTTGCATCGAAAATATATCAGGTGAAAGGGGAGGGGGATCGGTAAAATAATAGGTGGGAAATGTCGCCTATGTTACCCGTCGAGTTCTTCAGAATAAGTTTCTAAATTTTGAGTCCGATCGGTCGAACAGTACAGATTTGCATCGAATATATATCAGGCGGAGGGTAAGGGGCTTAGAGTAGGGTCATCTTTGTTACCCGGCAGGTCCTAAAGCATAAGTATGCAGAATTTGAATCGAATTGGATAAATAGTGTAGATTTGTATAGAGAACAGACAGATAGACATTGAGTTTTATAGGTATAGATTATAATTTAACGAATGTTTGTGTATCAGAAGTCTGGGACGACACAGCGAATCAAGATGCATACTCATACCGGATACACTCATGTGATAATTTTTTCTCGAATTTTATCGCGTTCTCTCACTCTTGCGCATGCGGTTAAGTTAATAGTTTCTGCATCTGAGAACTGAGAACAGTGTGTGAAGAGTGCTTCCTTCTTGCTTTTAGTAGTCTTTTGCTCATATTAAATCTGACAGTAAGGTAAAGGCCATGTGCTTGTTATATAAAAAATAATATTATTAGGTGGTAATCGGTTCTATTTATTGGGCAGCTTAGCGAATCAACAATACAAATTATTTTTGCATTCATCGATTAAACAGTTGTGTTGTTATGCAGATTGCGTTTAACATAGGCGCATTGACAAAAAATACAACAATACAACTGCCGTCGTCAGCTGTTTTATCTTTCCCGTTTATTGAAAAATTCTAACAGGAGAGGCAGAAAGGATAGAGCGCCACACTCTTCTGTGCTGAAATACAACTGCTTCATCCACATCCAAAATATCATAAAATAAATATAAGTGAAGTGTATATAAATTATTTTCGGAGTACAGTTATTTTTTAAATCCTAACTATTTTTTATTTTCATTATGTATTATTATTTATAATTATATTTGCTATGTATAGATCAGTTTTACATACTTTTCTAATTTATCCATTCTTCACTCTATCATAAATATATCTAGCATACATATGTCTAAGTGATCTCATTTCCATTGCGTTCAGTCTACTTTCGTTCCTCTTCTGACGACTCCAGGCTTCACTTCCATACATTAACTTTTGTACCAGAATCCCATTGTGTACCGCTAGTCTTGCCTCGGTTGACATGTTTCTTTTAAAAATAATTGCATTTAAAGCATCTTTCGCCTTATTCACTGCAGTCGTCCTCCTTTCGACATCTTTCTCAGCCTACCCTCTTCTATCGAATTTTTTTTCCAAATACACAAACTCATCTACTTGTACCAAATATTCATTGTCTACTAGTATTCCACAAAATTCTTTTTTTATATTTGTACAAAATCCTCTATACGACACTCTTCAAATTTATTATTTTTAAAGAATTAACGATTCTTTATATATATTATATTGAATAATTAGAGACAGTGGAGTTATTAAATCAAAGTTAGTGGAACAACTATAGAATCAATTGTAAGATTAATCATAATTTTTTTTTCTACCATCAAGTCTATTGAAAAAACCAAAATCAAATTTATCACAAGTATCTTGATAATCTATTTTTCGAGTAAATTAAGAATAAATATTACGATACCTGATCGATACCGATACTCGATATAAACGAATACAGCTCAATACCAGTGGCGTACAGTCAGTCCATTAAAATAATAAAAATAAATAATAATAAGTTAATCAGATTGAGTGTGCAATACCTGGTCCGGTGTACAAGTTAAATTATAAATATGAAGCAAAAGAATAGAATAATATATAGAGAAAGACAAAATAAAAAATAGTTAATTCCCAAATAACAATAATTTCAAACGTCCGTCCATAACCTTAACTAGAATCCAATAGCCGATATCATTCCATTTTCGTAATAATTATGATTTCAAAATTGTTACTAAACAAAATGAAAACAATGACTTAATAAATTTTGTAATAAAATACTCTCTATCTGATTTTTTTTAAATATTAAGATTTTTTTTAACATTTCAATTTAATGAAAATTAAAAGTAATAAGTGCATCCATTGCACTTGCTATATTGCACATGTCATTGATAGTAATCATTAATTAAAATATATTATTCTCTACGCAACAATATACGTCACTAACGCTACCAGATGGCTCAAATAATAATGTGGTAAAAGAAGAAAAAAAGCATAATATTATTCAATCATTTTCATTACTAACAAGACGCTACGATACTCTAGATAGCGTTGTTCTCACAGCCTTAACTGACGGCCGAAATCCCAATTATAATAATTTCGTTGTCTGTCCGTCCGTCCGCATAATTTCGTGTAACGCCCGTAAATTCGTTTAAATTCTTCGATCTAAATTCGATCAAACTCGAACGCCGAGACTTACGGAAAACGCCACTACCGTATGTGTGGGATGTTTGAAAAATAGACTACACTACTTGGCAAAAACGCGAACAGTTGATTAATAAACGATATCTTCGCAGCCTGCGGCTTCTTCTGTGTGTAGTGGTAAGAGTATCTGACTCCCACCCGGGGAGCTCGGGTTCGATTCCCGCTACCGGAAAATTTTGTTTTTCTCATTTTATTTTGATGTATATTTTATTTATGAAATTAACGATTTTTTTCTCTACAATTTTTTTTTTTAAATTGTTTTTTTTTACGAAAATTTTATTTAATTAAAATAAATAAATACTTATTACTAAGGATCCGACATGTAAAAGTACCGTCATTCGACGGGTTACAGCTAGTATATAATAAAAGTGCATCATACAAACCAAAAAAAATGACACAATGAATGTGTTATAATATATAAATAAATTCAGTTTAAAAAGTACTAAAACAATGTAAATAACAAAGTTCTAAAATAATGTAATCTGTGCATAATAAGAATATCTTAAAAATTATTCGGAATAAAGTATGTATGTACTAGTGTAGTAACGGAGCCTTTTTAGCCCAGGCGGGGGCAGATGTGGGTTAATAAAAAAAAATCGAAAAAAATTATCCTTTCTTAAAGAATAATATGTACCTACTTACAAGTAATCAAAATTAATAAGAGGCCAATTATATTTAACAAACAACAGTTTTGCAGCTTTGTCACTTTCTAAGCGATTTATAAAGCATTCGTAAATAATACCGGCTCCACTAAACAGTTGTTCGCTTGGAACTGGCCCTGGCGACTACGATAAATAAGCGCGCACGATGGGAACAAAGGGTTGAAATTTAGTATTATATTTCCACCATAATGAAGGGTCTTCGTTTAGTGGGAGCCGGTTTTGATTATTATATTGATTTGTTAAAGATTTCCATATGATGCTGTTGCTATTGGATTCATTGCTGTCATTTCCTATATCCTCTTCATCGTCATATGAAAAGGATATAGAAAATGCTTCGCAGATCAGTCAGTCGGCTGAACTCGGCAGAGAC
The DNA here is from genome assembly GCA_016648135.1 of Agrypnia vestita. Lineage (NCBI taxonomy): Eukaryota > Metazoa > Arthropoda > Insecta > Trichoptera > Phryganeidae > Agrypnia > Agrypnia vestita. Next base: position 179,991 of record JADDOH010003715.1, on the reverse strand, counting down.
GCACAAGTGGCGTCACAACAATGACAAAACGTAAATACACCTTCGTTAAAAGTTAAAACTCCGTTGAAAACACGCAGAAGCGGATGCGGAGGTGGAGGTACTATTTTTTGCGGATGTTCCGCATTTGTAGAGGCAGAGGCGAGGTCCCGTTCCAACCCTAACATGTACGTATGAAGGATTATAAGCAAAAGTGCCGCTGCATAATGTGTCGGGTGGGCTTGAATACGATAATCAGGCACTGTGCGCCATGTGTTTAAATATGATTATCGGGCAAAGTGTGTCAATTTTAAATTGATTATTGATTTTGAAAGCATGTTTTTAAGCATGTGTTTCAGAAGCATATTATCAAAAGAATATAATTTTAATATCTCCGTTCTAAACGTGTGTTTAAATTACTTCTATTGGTTAGTGGCGCTTAATTAATTTTGTATTAAATAAAAAGATGATGAAAGGTCGTAAGCTCTATAAACACTCAAAAAGACTTTCATAACTACTTTCCCATATAAACAAGTTTCGTCTGTATGAGACATCCATAATATATCTTGCTAAACATCACTTAAATTAAATGTTGACGAAGTACGACGTTCATGTGACGTTAATTCGACTTTAACAAGGGACCTAAATTAAGCATTGTAGATAAAATAATTAAACATTGACTTATTAACATCATGACCAAAAATCTACTTTTTTTTCTGCGCTTCCGATCGCGTTATTAATTATTTAATAATTACTCTTTTAAAAGGGGTACGCTTTAATGTACATAATAATAATACGATCAAAAATCGAATTGAAATATTTTATAATATTAAGTTTACTGTTAAAAATTAATAAATCATTAAGAAAACAATCTCATAATACTAATTGTCACTTCATGAAGTCGCTTTATGTACATATTATAAATCTATAATAAATTCGTTCGAAATTACAATTTAAAACTATAACATTATCACTTTGTACCATCGAAGTTGACTTTTTATCATTTTGCAGAATGTTTTACATTTTATTAAATTTATTAAAACAGTATCTAATATCATAAAAATGAGAAGGTGATTTGCTAATTACTAAACATAATTTGCTTTGACAATTGCGCGCAAGACAACTCCGCGCCGACAGTAGCGCACAGAACAAAATTATAAAAAAAACTTTTGTGAAACAATCCATGAAAAAGTTTATCTTGAACAATGAAACATATTAAAATATGTTCATTATGAGGTTGTCAGGCAATCTGCTGATGGTCAGTTGGCTGTCGGTCAATCGTCCAGCGTCCTATTTTAAGTACTGGGTCGCAATACCGTGTCAAAAGCAGGGTGTTTTGGTGTTCTCGTGACAATGCGTTACTTGCCTTAGAGTATAATATCTAAGTCAGTGCCATAAACCACTGGCGCGACCAATCGCGCGCGGCCATTCGCGTTCTGTCGCGCACGATTTCATTTGCATACATTTTGTATTGAAAAGTGCTGAGCCAAAACCCACTGCCGCGGCCAGCACTTTTCAGTACAAAATGTCTGCAAATGAAAAAGGCGCGCGACTGGTCGCGCCAGCGGGTTATGGCACTTATGTGAATGTTCCCTCTATTTCAGGTTTATTGCGTAGTGAAGTTTCACACACTGCAATACACTGTCTTCGACGCGGTATTATCACGAAACGTACATAACCGACATACCCAGCTTTGACGTATTAAAATCAACAATAACGCTTCGCGTTAGCGACGTTTGCTCTGATGATGGTTTCTACAAGGTTGTAAATCTTATTTCGTCGACTTCGGCACCCATACACTCCACACTTGCGAGGTGATATTGTGTCCCATAAAACTTGTTGAACTACAACACATTTCTTCAATAAATTTGTAGATTTGCGACACTCCTCACTTTGTTGTACACACTATTAATAATTTTTTTGACGTATAAAGTATGTTGTGTAATTACTAATTAACTTATTATTATATTCATCTGAGTATTTTGTAATGGATTAGATGGATAAAAAATTCTAAAAAAAAATCCATAGATATTTAACTTCAATAAAAAAGGTCAAATTCACCTAGCGTGGACAGAATTGAATAGAAATTCGCAGCGCATAATTGTAGACTAAAATAAAGACATATTTCCTCATTAAATATTCGTATATTGTCTTCTAATGTTGCATTAGAACCATGTATCAAGGTTAATAATGACCTCTTGACAATCTGTTTTTTAATAAATATAAAAAATATTTGAATACAAAAATCATACATGGCAGTAGAACTCAGAAAACTAAGCACAAGCCTGAACGTGTGAAAATATTAAAATATTCATATCGTTTAAGTATTTTCAGTTTTTGTTGTCAGTGATAGTCGTGTACATGCTTGTCACGAATGTTGTTTTTAATAGCTAATTAGATAGTGCAATTATATGTGCTCCTGCGAAAACAACTAGTGACATATGTTTCCGCAGTTTGTTCTCAAACTTAAGTAGTAAAAAATATACATGTATTATAAAATATTCATATAACGTGCGCATGATTCTTTTAGGATCTATGGAGCTATTCTTAAATACGTGATATTTGATCTGATTATGTTTATATTATGTTTATTGGATCAATGTAAACTGTCATTTAAGTCGGCAAACTTTTCTTTCATCTATCGTTCTTATTCTGCCTTTGAATGTGAATGTAAATATTTATTTATACTATATATAATACATGGTACAGCCATAATTGGTTGAGTATTTCAAAGTAAATATGTTTGTCGGTAATTTCAAAGCGTTAAAACAATTTTCAAAACAGATTCAAAGATTTTTCCTTGCTAACCATATTTTTGTTAACCAAGTTACCAAAGTAACCACAGTTAAGTAACTTAGCACTGAGGATGTGAGTAGGTATTCTGTCCTGAAATATAATTCACGCCATATCGTTTGAATTAATTAAAAAATATTTTTGTATTACGCAACATAATATTTTAAAATTTATTATTATTTATAAATTTTTATAATTTATTTTGACATATATGATGTACCAGAGCTAGCAGCAGAAATTTGGCCGGTAGATTCCTGTCTATGTTGTGGGTCTAAAATGATCAATAGTTATGGAGATATGTAATATCAAATTTTACATTTATTTCAATATTTCTGACTTATTTTTTGGAAAAAGTTGAACTATCGTTATAGTAACTTATATCGATTATGAAAAATTCATTTGCTTCAGTAATTTCGTTCGAATTCACGGCTAAAAAAATCGAACGTTCAGGGATGGAACCTTGGGCTAGCAAATCCGAACCGGCCGCTTAACGCATGTTACTACCGCCGTCTCTCCGTGGACCATTAAAAATCAAACATAATAATTTAGTAATCTGTAAGTTCGTGTAACATCCATAATTTCGTTCGAATACTCGGCTAAAAAAATGAAATTCAATGGCCGGAGAAGTGGCTTGAACCCCGGGCCAGCAAATCCGAAGGCGGCAACGATAGCGATGTTGCTATCGCCGAGCCTGCATTGCTAAGTCCTATATACAGTATATATAGGACTTAGCAAAGACGCGAAACATTTCATGCTCCACCCGATAACCAGGGTTAAGAATAGTACAATTAAATTCTGGCAGGGGGGAATGTAAAAAAATGTCGTTACCACTATTTCATGGGTATCGGTTATAAATAACTATACGAGTATACTTATTCTTTAGGAACCGGCATGTAAAGCACCGTCATTTTTGACGGGTTAAAACAAGTATTATATAATCTATGTTCTGTTTAGTCGCTGTCGCGTGTACAAGTTGGGCTATCTTTGATTGAAAGTTAACAGAAGATGGGGACCCAAGTAGCCGCCGATAAACCACAATCTCCATGCGGGCTGACCTCTTCATGGAGGCATACTATAGTGGTGTGCGGTTTTGAAATAACTTGGAAAGGGGAACCGAGTAAGATGAAATTAATTAATAATTATCTTTTGGTTAGTTGGGAACAGTCCCGTTATTTTTTTTGTAATTATTTTATCCCAATTATAATAATTTCGTTGTCTGACCGTCCGTCTGTCGTAACTTCGTGTTACATCTGTGACTTATTTATAATATAAAAACTTTTTTCTTTTTAATTTTTTTTTATAAATAAATGAATACTTATTCTTTAGGAACCGACATGTAAAAGTACCGTCATTTTTGACGGATTACAGCTAGTTTTTTAATAAACAGGCCGTCAACAGTTCGTTACTAATCCTAATATATGGTCCTAGAGTGACATTGGTGTACAAAGTATAAACATTTTATGATAATTTTCAAGAAACTGTTACGTGTCGGGGCTCGGTTGAAATGAATGAAAAACGTATTTCGTAATCGTAAAATAAACCTTTATTATCGGTTCAACATTTTATCTGACATTTTACTTTCACTGGAAACGCAATACTATTTTTAAACTAAAAGCTTCGCTTTTGTTTCGCTACTGCGGTAAGAACTTTTCTAAAATCTTCGCTTTCCAATTATCTGTTACTTCGTTATTTCACGACTGAGCACACCGGCCCGTCGTGATGCGCGTGTTCTGCGCGCATGCGCTTTCGCTTGTTTTCGGCTGTCAAAGTCAACGGACAACTTGTTACAATATTATGATTACACAATACACTTATGATAAATAAATTATACTCATTTTACATACAACTTACAAGATGGATAGATTTCAAATTTTGGAAATAAGCAAGTGTTCATACTAAATTGAATATTATAAATAACTTTGTCCTTTTTACAACTAGTTTTCTTTTGACTTTAATAATTATATTAATTTAATAAAATAAAGTCCCCGGCGAGCATCTGTCCCTTTGTCCGTCTGTCTGTATGACTGCGCTAATCTTTAGAACCACTAAACAGATTTGTAAGCAGTTTTTACTATTATGATCTGCATTTCTTCGGAAAGATTTTAATGTATGTATTTAAAAATTGCCCTTGCACATATAGGAGCTTAACATTAAGCATTAACAGTATTAGTGAATCAAGTCGGGGAAAAACAAAATTAAAAGTGTCGCAAATCAATAAATAAAATTTAGGAGTAAGTTCTGGATTATCAGGGTTCCAAGGTCAACGCCGTATATCTACAAGTAGTGGTTGTCGGCGAAATATGATTTTTTCTATGATAAGCACTCAAGCGATAATCAAGTTTATCAATATTTTGCTTTTGAACTGAGCACGTGTCATAAATAATAAATCAAGGTGATAGCCATATCACTTAGTAACGGCATGCTATTACTACTTTTGTGGTGATCTGGGCCTTTAGTATGAATGTGTCCTAAAGCGGCTCGACTAATCAAAGGTCAAGAAAGCAGCGACGGCGAATAAAGGCGCTGGTTCGGACCTAGCGCCGCTTCAAGACAGTACTGGATTTTATCCTCAGAGGGATCATAATTTATCATTAATCATATTTCAACGTAAATAGTTTCGTCTCTATGAAACATCTATAATATATCGTGAACAATTTAACTGATTCTATTTTTTACAAAATTAGATTATTATATATGGTCTCGTTGAAGGTGTTTCAATCATTTGTCGATTATTGTGTCTATGATTTGTTGAGAACCGCTCTGTTTAAGTAAATTCGTGCGTAATTGCAACTGCACTTCTGAATAATAAAAATGCATTTACCATTATCTTTTACATGCATTTGACGTTTTCTGAGTTTCATGTGCAAGTTAAGATTTACAAGTGCGTGATACCTATTAGTCTCCTAGTAATGGATACGACACTATACATTTTCATGGCTACTATTATAGCAATTATCTCCAGTTTCGCTAACGCTAAATCTCGTAAGTTGTTGCATTTTTTTAAATTATCTTAAAAACAATTTCAACTTATAAAAATTAAAAGTGATGTGAAAATTCATATTGAATTACCGAGAAACATTTTTGTGGAAAATATACAATTTTGAAACAAATTAGTTTAATCAATTGTTACAAAGATAAACAGAAAAAAATCTATCTAAAATTATATTTAGTTACCACCAGGATACGAACCTGAAAGTTTTCCATTTCCCTTCTCCGTTTTTTTAAATATATGTACATATTTTTAATTCATTAATTAATCTAACTAAATTTTAGTATTTATTTATTTATTTATCACATATAGTATACAATTTGGGTTGTGCTATGTCTGTCTCACTAGAAGAATCTGTGTTGAGACAGGCATGGTTTTTAAAATAGTTTTACAATTAGATATAAATTCACGTGTCTCGTTACAAGTTCCTTTTTCTTAGTGTTGTTAGATGTCAAGTCAGCATACTCACTGTTTATTAAGTATTATAGAACATTCTGGTAATTTCTATTATTATTAGTACTATCCACACCCTAGTGGGCATTTACGTTATAAGTGAAACAATTTTATACATACCCAACATAAAACACGTTTAATAATAATAAACAAAGAAGTAATAAAAGTAAAACATATTTAAAAGAGAAACGAACAATCATAAAATGTCCGAGTGCTGTAAAATCTTCGATTATGTGTAATTATTTCTGCTTCTACAGACTTGTGACAATCCCAGTTATAATAGTTTCGTTGTTTGTCTGTCCGTCCGTACGCGTAACGCGTGTAACGTCCGTAACTTTTTTATAGTAAAATCTTTTTTTCGAACAATTTTTTTCAAAATAAAATGAATACAATCTTATTACTTAAGGAACCGACAAGTAAAAGTACCGACATTTTTGACGGTAGTACATTATAAACTACACAAGATATGTGTTATGTAACGCGTTGTTCCCCTTATTGTCATAAAATGTTTTTATTTTGTAATTTAATGTCACACCGGACTTGATCTGTTAGCTAAAAATAAATAATTACTAATTCTAAACATTAATTGATTCTGTTTGATTTGTTAACTCATTCATGCACAATATTTTCATGACCTGTATACAAAGAAATCCTATATTTTGAATCGGGGCGCGCCGTCCGTTCCGGTTCGGACTTCCGGTTCCGTGGCGGAAAAACATGACTCTTCGCTGTCATTATTTCTTATAGGTATATAATACAGACACCCTAGGATTACGATAAAACAATGTTCGAATAGCTGTTAAATAAGAATCCATAATATTATTAATATTTAAATCATTAACTTGGTAGTCAGATATTTTAACAAAATGTTATTTAAGTTAGTATCATCATCATCATCTTCATCCTCTTGTCCTAGAAGGAAGGCGCGTGTAGTGGGAACATTGAAGCATGACTTTTTTGTAAACGTATATCTTGGAAAAAAAATAGAAATCAAATATTTATATTACAGATTTTTATGATATATCAAAATATAAATGCTGGGATAACAATTGTGATTGTGTGAAATTTTACGAAATATATGTTGTATTCCCATTTTTTTTTCCAAATAATTGGTTTCGTAAAAGTCACGCTGCGATGTTCCCACTGCCCGCCCCTGCTAGAAGGGTCGAGGACCCAAAGACTAGGCAAGGTGTTTTCATTCCCCTTGCGCTGCTTCTGCATGAGCCTAGACCCGTTGATACAAATTTTTCTGTTGCCTCTGAGGCGACCTACTAGCCGTCTTCTTCTTGCTACTAGAATTCTTCTTGCTATTCGTTCCACTAGCATTCTTAGCACATGTCCAAGCCATCTCATTTGAGATTTTTCTATGTGTAGGAGTAGGGACTCCATGCCGAGTGTGTGCCTTGTCAGCACTTCTCATTCTGTCCATCAGTGTGACTCCCGCTACCCCCCTTAGAAAACTCATCTTGGTAGCCTGGATTCTTGCTCTCAGTCTCTCCATCAGGATCCAAATTTGATGCCCATTTATTAATTAGGGTGGGTCTGTACACAGATTTGAAAACAGTCAATTTTGTCTTGATATTGAGCTCGAATCTTCTTATTACCGCACTACATATAAAGAGAACGTAGAATGCCGGCTGCATGTTAGTATCAAACATGATAATTTTGTTGCTGTCCGTCCATCGGACGGAAAGACAAAAAGACGCGAACCAATGTTACGTCATTTTCGATGGGTTGCAGCTAGTAGATATACATAATCACTAAAAGTGTATGTTGGCCATTAGTTAGAGTAACAAGCATGTGAAGAGTGTGAAGGTATTGGTGTGTAAATAATACTATGGGTGGTGTGTAGTGATATTTACAAGCTAGTATAGTAGTTGTCTTGACGAACAGACAAAAAGTAATTCTTAGTGATTATATACTAACATAAATAACATTTTGTTAAGAGGAATAGAAAAATTTGGTTTGTTTCATTATATGTGGCTTATAAAAGCAATATTAAAAAAAACTTCGAGGATTACTAATTTATAATAACTAGCTGTGCCCGCGCGACTTCGCACGCGTAGATTTTTAATACACTGTTTGGATCGTCATAGAATTTTCGCGAACCTTCTAGAACATTCTCCTTCCATAACATTCAAGAAATTTATCGAATGTACAGGAACCTTCTAGACACACCGATACATTACTCCACTCAGTTTAGAACTTTATAGAACTTTCGGGAATTTTCTAGAACCTTCTCCTTCCAGAACTTTCTAGAGCAGGTTTTTCAGGAACCTTGTAGACTCACCGATACAGTCGGCGCGTCTGTTTTGAAACTCATAACAAAACAATGTGCTAGAAAGCACATTTTCGTCACTCACTCCCACCCATGCAACTCGCACATTTTCAATGTGACACCAAGGGCTATCCACCACCATAACCACCGGTGGGTGGTTGTGGCTGGTTGTGAAGAAAACTTGGCGGATAGGGAAACACGGGTTTCTTTTTATATATATATATTGATGTAGGTACTGAAGTCGAGATTTTATAAGAAACATAGCCGATAATTTTATAGGAAACATAACTTTTGAAGGGCCTAGATACATAAAATCTAGAATTTGGAATATTTTAAATTAGTTATCCACGAGGACTGCAATCAATTTTTTTTTTATATTTTGGATATTGCTTCCTTTGATTTTATACCCCACGTATGGTATAAGGATTATGTTTAATGAATATAAAATGAAATATTTATAACATTTTTCAGATTGTTTCGGTTGTGATGATGTGTCACTGGAAGAAATTTACAGTAAGTATTCTTCACCCTCAATAATGTAGGTGGTCGCTGAGCGACCATTAGTGCCCACTGCGCTGCCATTGATGTCTGCAATTGGCTTTCGGCTGTACTGGGCGGTGCGCGGCAATTGGTATTTGCGATTAACTATCGCTCGTAACCTGTTGCTTTTCATACGATTTAGTTATTTTTCGAAAAAAATTTTTATAGATTAAAAAACTGCTGGAAAACTACGTTGAATTTACGCTATTTTAACCACTTAAAATTTCACAAAATTTGAGACTTATAATACATGTATACAGAATACATGAATTATGCATTAATCAAATATGTAGGCTTCAACTTATATTTTGCAATATATTTCAAAAATCTTCTGCCTCCACTATTTGAAAAATATTTAGATATAAGTATTACATTTAATAACTTTTTCACATTTCACTCGTAGTAATCGCAAGACCTTATTTTCATCATTGAATTATGAACAAAATTTTATGTCTGAATAAGGAAATCTTAATAAATCTTTTGTATTTTGAAGCAAAAGAAGTGATACATAGTGCACAAATGGTATATGTTTGATTATATAATCACAAATAGAATAAGTTATTTTTTATGCTTGTAAACGTCAGGAATAAAATTGCAGGTGACATCTGTTATTTCTGGAGGACAAAAGAGCCGAATTTCTGGGCAACCTCACGCTACAGGCGGCTGATGGAGGACGCCAGCCATCTTTTCTTCTACGAAGATGGAAAGTTACTCGATGATGATAAAATTAAAGAAAAATGCAAGAAATACCCAAATTTTTTACTAAATCCTATTGCAAACAGCATCCACTGTAAGTATTTTTAATTATTTTTTAGAGGTAAAGTAGATGTTTCGTAATTCGAAAGAATATCATTTATACGTTAAAAAAAATATTGCCAAAAAAACTACACTTTAAAAAATAAAATGTAGAGGTATCATTGCCAGTTACGAAAGCTATGTATACCTACTAACTTGTGTGGATGTTCTTACGATGGAATGGTGAGCGTTGCATTGTGTAGAGTGATTACTTAAGTCAGCTCGTACAGGTTGTAAGCCCTGAGCCCATCGTATAAGAGACATCCATCCACTTTTCTCACGCGGTATAATATATTTTGTTGACAAAAATGATACAATTATTAACTACTCATACACTATAATATACATATACGTTTGATAATAATTGTGTAGCATGATATGTTTTATTTAAGTAATTTATTAATATCAGCGTCATATAATTTTTTTTCAAACAATTTTTTTAGGAACCGATACCATGTAAGAGTACCGTCATTTTTGACGGGTTACAGTTAGTTTATAATATTGTATAATGTTATTGAAAATTATTTAATGACAATTTACAAATATATATTTTTTAAAACTACACAGATGAAGTATGCCACTACGCAAAATACGGTATGTGGTCTCAGAAAAGCGAAAACAAAACTGAATCCAAAGAAAGGTTAAGATTATTAGAAAAATTCATAATATTGGATAAAAGAATTAACCAAACACAATCAGAGATGTTGTGTCCTAACTATAAAAATATGTCCTGCCCTGGATGTCCAGAACTTGCTGGTATGATATTTATGAATTCTACTAATAATATAGGTATATTGATAAAGAAATAAAAAAATATTTAGGCCACAACACTAAAAATTATAGCAGCGACAAAATAACACTACGTGTGTTTACCTAGTACTTACAAAGTTAAATTCAGTCTAAAAATATATATTTATTCAATTTCAAGGGGGAAAAATCCGAGTTACTCGAGAGTACACAGAACAACCCAACTCTACACGATTTTGAAATAGCACGGTCACAAAAATAGAGCGGTTAGGCTATATTTTTGGTACAAAAATAACGTATTTTATTTGCTTGAACACGATTCCCAAAATCTAAATATAATAATTTATGTCTGTCTGTAACTTGCTGGAATGAAAACTTATATAATAAGGGGTTGACACGCAATCAGCGCGCGGCTCATGTTACGCGGTCACGCAAGGTTCGTTATTAATTATTAGTTCCTGTGACTTTTTACGGCTTGTTAATTAATACTTGTGAATTTGAAATAAAAATATTAAGTTGGGGAACAAATTTTGACTTTTTTATATATAGTGCAGTATATCGATTAATAATATTAGTGTGTAATAATGAATATGAATTTAATACTCCAGAAGACACAAACCAAAAGATTCTGAGCGACCGTAAAAACCTAAGAATATATCTTTTTTACAAGAGGTTTCATTTTATACGATTTTCATTGGAACTTATCAACCGGGTTAAAAAAAATCTGTACCGAGTTATCAGCAATATACTTTATTTTTTTAGAACAAATGTGCTATTTCGCTGCACATGGAAAATGGAACGGTACACCACCCTGCACGGATGACCAAGACAAATTTTTCAAAGTTGGCAAAAGAAAAATAGACTGGAAGGAAATATGGAATAAGTGCGATTCACATTTCACAGGTAAAACGTGTAGCATTGAAAATGTACACTACCCCATGCTCCAAGAACTACCCATCTCACGGTCCACTCTACAGCCATCACCATGTAAGGATTGCTGTGAGCATCTGTGCAAGTGTTGCCAGTGCGATCGTGCACCAGCTGCCAAGCCTGAACCAACCACGGAATTGGCTACAAGACCACCACGCTGTGCTGAATGCGACTGTTGTCGGTGCGATTGTATTCCACCTAAAGAAGCTAAAGAATCTAAAGAACCTGAAGAATCTAAAGAACCTAAAGGAAATTACCATCACGATTCCAAGAATCCTGAAGGTCCTCCAGAACTTCCCCATCTGAATGAATTTATTGAGGGAGTCCAAAATTTTTTCGCGAACGGGGGGCGAATACAATTGTGAAGAATAACAGAAATTTATATAAACGACTAACATAAGACGCTCCGAAAGGGAGTAATAAAAAATTTCCAAAAATCCAAAATTATACTATAATCAGGTTTAGTGTCTACCAGATGCGTCGCAGTCTCTTGATACAACTGAGTAAGTTGTATGAAAAGACCATAAAAAATTTGAAAAATCCAAAATTTTACTATATATATATTTTTTTTTCTAACGAAAATTTGATAGATCTTCTTGATCGTCGCCACGAGTCTGCTTGCAAAGTTTCAGCTCGATTGGGTTAAAAATCGATCCAAAGTTTTTCTTTATTTAACTGTAATTTCGGATATTTTATACGCACCGTATGTATTACCGAGAAGCGAATCTCGACATTTCCTTGGATAAGTATCCAACGAAACGTTGCATTGTGTAAAGTGATCACTTAAGTCAGCTAATACAGGCTGTGGCCACCCGTCTATAAAATAGTTTCTTTAAAAGCAGACTAAAGCAATTTTACCTTTCACAAAACCGAATTTACCCCTTCCTTGTCTTCATCCATCTCCTACTCGTCTCGTTACCATGGAGACAGTTTTGTCACTGTAACACTCTATATCGGAAATATGTTTCAATTATTAAATTGAATTGTTTGTTGGTTCGATGAAATTACCTACTGGAAATAAACCCGATACTGCATTTTCAATATACATAAAAGAAGTTAATCACAATTATAATAATTAGTAAAAAAAAATTTTTTTTCTTCTTTATAGTAAGCTAGCTGTTTATACCCGGCGTTACACGATTAAGTTGAAAAAAAGTTTGTGGGGGTTAACAAAGATTCGATTCGAACGATATAGATTTGAATCGAAAATATATTAGGGGGAGGGGAAAGGGTAAAAGGGGAGGGAAAAAATGTCGCCTATGTTACCCCGCCGAGTCCTAAAGAATAAGTTTACAAATTTTGAGTCAGATCGGTCGAATGGTATAGAATTGCATCGAAAATATATCTGGGGAGGGGAAGGGGTAAAAGAATAGCGAAGAAATGTCGCTTATGATCGCCGGATCCTAAAGCATAAGTATACAAAATTTAGATCAAATCGGATAAACGGTGTAGATTTGTATAGAGAACAGACAGACAGACTATACATTGAGTTTTATAGGTATAGATATTTTTTTCTTTATAGTTTTTTTCCTTTTTTTATTTATATATATTTTTAAATATTTTTTTTAATTTTTATTTTTTATTATTCTTATTTTAGAAACGTGTAAAAGTACTGTCATTTTTGACGAGTTACAGCTAGTAAACAAATAAAAACATAAGTTTTCCGAAGCCAATTAATAGTAAAACTCAAAAGTAATTTTATGATTATTATTATGTTGGCTGTGAAGACAATAGTAGATGACGATATAGTCTTCTTCTTCTCCTGCTCGTGTTAGGACTATGTCCTGTTGTTTGTCGGCCCCTACTCCTAGGATTTGGATGACCAGTTGCCCTTCCATCGTTTTGGTGGTGTTCCTGGAGGTCTACTGCCTGCAGGTATCTCGTTTGGTGTGTTTTGAACAATATTTTGTATGAAAAAATACAAAAAAAAATACATGATAATCGTTTATTTCTTTTTATAAAATCATAACAAACATTTTAAACTAAATTTAATAATCTTTTTAACAATAAGTACATTTATTAAACACGTACATAAAATATTTTACAATACTTTTTCAAATAAAAGAATACATTTTTTGTCAAATAAATATTTTATAAAACCAAAGAAAAGACGCCACTGAAAACATATTAAGGACATTTTTTTGGAGAATAAGAGGGAATATGCATAAAGGGAATCATTCGGAATTGGGTACATGTTAATTTCGTCATTTGTCAGAATGAATATATTAACTTTATACCTATTGTATACCTCATATGTCCCTAATTAAACTTTATACTAAACCACCTAAATGGCGGCAGGGCTTTAAATCCGTTTTTTAAACCGAGTTCTTCAACAATTTTTTATTTTGTAAGTAGATCATAAGTAAAATTGGTTTTCAGTGAAATATTTACGTTGGTTTAATTCTATCAAGGAACGAAATGTTCAGAAGAATAGCAACTTCACCATAAAGAGTGAATTTATTCATTCATAGTACATTTCAATTTCTTATCGGTGGTTCGCGAATTGACTAAAATTATAAAAATATCATAATATATTCGGAGAATATAGGAAAAAAATGCGTAAGTGCCACAATATGAGCGGCAGTTATTTATAAAGTTGGCTCTTCCAAAAATAACGGGCGATTTTAATATCATTTTGAGGGTTCTTTATCAAAACTTTTAAAAACTTAATGTTTAAACTTTGACATCAACAGCGCGACATCTAGCGATTGTCGCCCCAATATTATTTGCATCAAGGCGATAACCTGGCGCCCTGTTTTGTAACGTAATTAAACAAAATGCACTATAATGAGATGAAAGGAGAAGCATCTCTTACAATTCAATAAAACTTTCCGACTCATGGTCATCAATTGTGACCACAGATGGCACAGATGGCACAGATAAGGTATATCTCTTCAGATCCAGAAAATTGATGATTGTCACCGAAGAAGCATCTTCTTCATTTTCATCTTTCAGATCCAGGAAATCAAGTGAAAGAATCAGACCAGATTCAGGTAAGGGATCAAACAGACATTATGCGTCTCAAATAACATGCAATGGCAATAAAGTACAGAGTGAAGGAACCACTTCTGAACGAACAGTGTGGGTTGGGGTAAAAAGTTTAGGAACCGAGACGTAGGTCTTAAAGATGAAAAGGGTCGAGGAAATGCTTTAAGTGAAGCCTAAAATGCCTTTAAATTAAGCCTAAAATGCCTTTAAATTTATAAATTTTAGTTTTATTTTACAGGTATAAATATGTAAGTTTGAATTTTGTCGTCAAAATGCATAGAATCAAATAAGTTTTTCATTGTCTTTATTTATTTTCTTGGAATTGATAATTAAAATCGACCCTTATTTTCGGAACTATTTAATAGTACTGTATCTGCTAATAAAGCCACCAATGAATTCATATTTTTAATTTACATATTTATTTATACACTTTTTGAAGAATATAATTATAAATAGAATTAATAATTGTACAGTTCAACACATAAAATATAGTCGTTAGCACCACAATGGAAGAATCGTTAATTAACATAAATACGTACAAAACTTTAAGCGACGCAGATGGGTACATTTATATATGTTACATAGGTGTGTACATTTGTACGTATCTACTCTGTACTTAAATACTACATCTTTACAAAAGACTTTTACCTGGAACACTTAATAAAGTCTCCTAATCGTTGGGTCAAAATCAGCAATCGAATGCTAGAAATAATCCGGTGTTCTATACATGATATGTTGTCCAAATAGCAATGTATCAGTCAGCGAAATGGAGGGATTTAAAAGGCATATTCTTCACAAAATATTGCAGAAGTCGTAGAAGATAAGAAGTATGCTAAGAATCACTAGAAAAGTCAGAAAATGGAATATAGTTAGAGCGCAAATCAAGTTCATTTTCATAGTTAAAAATTATATATGTAAATGGGTGGGTTATATTTTTAGAACACATAGATAAATAATAGAAGGCATCCCTATAATAAAGGTCTATATAGTATATTAGGTAACAAAGTGATTTAATTATTTTAAAATGGTCTATAGTCTATACTACATAACAGTATGCGCCATGTGATTTTATTTTATTTTTCATGATGTCAACTCAATCTTGCCGTAATTCTAACTCAAAAGTTGGCTAAAGTGGAAAAGGGGTCTATATTTATCTATATTCATCTTTTAGTAACAAATATCAAGGATGCTGACAGTTGCACGAAGTCACTGGGATTACTTAACAACATGAATAAACAGAGAAAATGTAAAATTAATATCTAAATATATTAATTTTATGTGACATTAATTTAATTTAAAGTGACAAGTTAATATTAAAAATTACTGAAATTCTAGTTATTTAATTCACTAAGTATTTATTATCTCTTCTGTGAAATTTTGTTTTTGCATATATGTAGATCTTTTTTATAGGGACGCCTTCAATTAGTGAACAAACAATATTCTTGAAAAGTGTTGTCTTATAAATCAAGAACAACATAAAATTGAGTAATAGCATGGTTGCACGTGGGTCTAGAATAGTTTGGAACCAATCAGAAGGAACTGGAAGTTATTCGAAAGCACGGAGTATAAGAGAAGAATCTAGAAAACAATCTGTATAAATATGTGGCGCGGTACGCGCGGCGAACAGACTTTACTTTGAGAGAAGCAAAAACCACAGATAAAGAGTAACTTGCTGATGTAGTGGCTATTACTCTCGCCTAGTAATCCAGTGGTCGGTAGTTAGTCGAGCCCCATTCCAGAACAAACAGAAAGCTAGTGCTATTTCCATAGCACAAGTGTTCAGCTTCATTTGAAAATAGTAAAAATATTTATGCAATACGTATTCCGCGTTTACATCTTTATTTGGAAATAAAACAGCGGACAATGAGAATGAATTATAATCACCCAGTGATTAAAGCACCAGAGTACCTATCGGTGTGCGAGGTGTGTTAGAATTTAGCAGAGATAAGAAACGGCGTAATAAAGACGAACGAGCGGGAAAATATTCTAGAATATGATGTGTTCTACATATGGACAAGTGGAAAGTTCTCGAATGACCGGTGCGAAATTAGTCTAAATTACGGATCGGTGCTTAAGTTTGTGTCCAGTAACTTTGTGAATAATAAAAGTTTAATTTGTTTTGAGTGTTTCATTTCGTCTTCCAGCACTGCGAACCTGTGACTGAGAATCCTCGAGAAATAAAATATAAGAATAAAAATAGAGGACACGCAAAGGCGGTGTCGATGGACTAATTGGATTGGATAGCTATTGTGACTGCGATTATGAACCTTCAAGTCCCATGAGGCCGCTAAAGAAGAAAGAGAAGAAGTGGAAGTGAAGAATGTCGTAGACTCAGCCGTGGCTTACAATTGGATGATGATGATGATGATATACAAATACTAGACTTTAATGCGAATAGTAAATACACAAAGCAATTATTTTTCGGTACACAAACAGTTTTTGGGTCCTTCAAACATATTTATTAAAATCACAATTTAATCATTCTAAGTAATTTATAATTATTCAAAGGACAAATTATGAAACATTATTAAATAAATATAAATTTTTCGAGTTTACCCAACTTTCACGAAATGAGCTAATTAAGGGTTTCTTTAATATTTGTCTTTGGTCGTTTAAATGTAGCATATTATTTACTAAAAGAAAATAAAATGTATCAATTTTATCTCGAGAAGAAGCTCTTGATTTTTAGACATAGTTATTCGTGTAAATATTCTTAAATAACTTGCATAACAATGTTTAGTAAACCATTAGTTGAATGGATAGTCTATGAATGTCCAAGGTACTATGTAAAAATATATATTATTTAATAATAAAAATAAAAATAAAGTCATGTGATAGGAAAATTCTCTTTTTGATAAATAAATTATATCCACGCATATCATTTTAATTGAGTTTAAATTAAATATGAGGATGTTTCACATGAAATGGCCGTTTTTAATTTACTCGAAAAGAATTTGATGTGGCGAGATAGAGGGTGGCATCTGTGGGAGTTTTTGAACATTCACGAGCGACGCGCTCACTAGCGCCACGAGCGGACCAGCCGCTATTCGTCTCGTTATACCCCAGGTAATAAAAAGAGTTTTTCAGAGCTCCGCTACATACAAAAAATTTCACTTTCTTTAACAGTATCTCGATAGATGCCGCCGTCGGCTTTTAACAGCTAACCATTTTTGACATGGTTAGGTGTTAAAAATTCAGAATCTAATTTGCCAAGTCAGAATTCTGTACTTAAAAAGGGCATTATAACCATTGGTGGTCCGCTATGTTGTTCTGCAGTCATGGTCTCAACCTCGGATTACGAATAATCAAATGCTACTTGTTTTTCGTATTATTTCATTGAATGGAAGCAAGGACGCTTACAGAAGAATTGATAAGGTGACTTGAAGTATTCGAGATGTGGATCTACAGTAGAATACGAAAGATTAGCTGGATGGACAGTTATGAATAAAGATGTTATGACTTTTTCAATAACTGCAAACTGACTCTGTACATGGTGTACCAGAGCTAGCAGCAGTAACTTAGCCGGTAGATTTCTGACTATGTTATGAGTCTAAAATGTTCAAGGAACCATGACCTAATATCAATAGTTCACCATAACTATCAAAGTTTGCATTTTTTTTCAATATTTCTCTCTTATTTTTTGCAAAAAGTTGAACTATCATTACAGTATCTTATGTCGATTATGAAAAAATCATTCACTTTAATACAAGTCGAATAAAATGATAAAAACCTTGCAAAAATTGAAAAAAAGTCATTTTTTGCAATATTTTTGTCATTTTATTTAAGTTGTATTGAAGCAAATGAATTTTTCATAATCGATATAAGTTATTGTAATGATAGTTCAACTTTTTGCAATCAGTAAGTCAGAAATATTTTTAAAAAATGCAAACTTTGATTTTGATTATCACCATAACTATTGATATTAGTTCATGGTTGCTTGAACATTTTAGACTCATAACATAGTCAGGAATCTACCGGCCAAGTTTCTGTAGCGAGCTCTGGTATACCCTGTATAATTAATAAGTATAAAAAAATATTTTGTTAAATTACCAACATTTTGGGTCCAATAGTCCCTTCATCAGGATACAAAGTGTACGAGGTACGTTGTATCTTGATGAAGAGACCATTGGATAATGATTTAAACAAAGCATTTTCTAATTAATTATATGAAGATGTTACGGTTCAGAGAAGAAAAATAAGTGATCATAATAATAAAAAAATCGAAAATTTAAATATCTCGGACATGGGATGAGACATCCAGAGAAGTAGGAGATCTTGCACCTCATAATGCAGGGAAAGATTGCCGGAAGTCGAGGGACCTGGATACGGGAAGACATCAGGACAGGACACAAAAGAGAGGACACAGACAGGCCAAACCCTGAGACAGTGGTTTGGCTAGTCCACTGCATAGCTATTCCGAACCGCAATAAATGAAGTGATGATAGCCTATATGAGGGCATAAGAAGAAGGTCCTCCAAATATAGATAATCACTGTTGAGTCATGCTGCAATAACCAAATTAGCATAGGGCATAATAATTAGCGATGAACTAACCACTGATGTCAACAATCTTGAATCGACATTTAAGCATGACAACTCTAGACCACACACTTCACTGACCACAATAGCAAAATTGCCAGAATCTGGTTATGATAAAAATGTATTGTACGATCTAGAACATTGGCATTTGCTGTGACATTTTCAGGTATTTGGAACTGTTTCTAACTAACTAACTAATTCATCATCATACGTAGAGAGGATGGAGTGCCACACACTTCTGATCTGACACATAACTCTCGCATCATCCACATTCAACATCTTCGTACGCAAAGCTCGACAATTTTTAAGGCTCGTAACAGGATCATCTACATTATCTGGTAAACCTTGTCATATATTTTTCTAACTAGTTTTTTCTCATTCATTCGCTCAACATGCCCAAACCACTGGACTGACACTTTTTTAATTCTACTTACTATGCTAAGATTAGCTTTATATTCTTTTCCAATTGGTTCATTCGTTCTTTCAAATAGAAACCACCTATTTATTACAATATCGAAATTATTCAAAAGAACATAAATACATAGTTTTATTAATTGCAAAAGTCTTTAAACTAAAAGGAAGAAATTTTTGGACAATGATAATAAAATAATCACAGGATTGGCCACAATTTCATAGCATTTATGTTTGTTAAACCATTGTTACCAGCTGGTGGTAACAGGCAAACAAAAAAAAACGAACCACGCCAAATCTCACCCCACGCTTCAATATATTTAATCAATCATCCCCGCCAAACGGTATACCTTTTTGATAATGATTAATCATTTTAATCCGTATTGATTTCCTGATCAATATTGATATAAACTTCACGTATTTCTACAGAAGATAAATTAGAAAATATTGCATTGACAGAAAGCTCTGCACAGTAGGCATTTTATTGGCCGAGCAAATTATAACGGTGACCGAGTGCTCCTCAAAATATAACATTGACCGAAAAATATTACATTGATTAAGTGCTCTTCAAAATATAACATTGACTTGATTGATATTGATTTAGCAGACTCCGAAATACGACATTGACCGAGTGCTTTTTAAAATATTACATTGACAAAGGGATCAGAAAAATATTAAACCAATCGAGAGCTCTTCAAAGTTTTATAATGACCGTTTAATCTCAAAAACATGACATTGACCGAGTTTTCTTCTAATTACGATATTGCAAAATATGAAATTTAGCGAACGATCTGAAAAATAATATACTGACCAACTGCTCTGCAAAATACAGCGTTGACCAATATGAAAAATATTATTGAGGAACTTGGCCGGGTGTTTCGCTATTAAATGCTCGCTTTAGTAGGTATCTACCTAATCTAAACTAAGCTCCTAAAGTATAGCTGCTAGATCATAGCCGCAAACTTCATTTACTATATCTTCAATAAATTTCAAGCACGTTCTCGTATATATTATAATATAAAGCAAATAATATTTTTTCTGGACGTTCAACATATTGACACATTTATTTATTAACTATTGATGCGCTTATTTTATATAATGTATAATATTTTTGTTGTATATTAATATAAAAATGTTAAAATCAGTCGATTATTTCTATTTACAGTTCAATTATGTATGAGTTCGTATAGTATATACAATTTCCTTAAAAATAAGCTTGAATAAACTATGTATTAAGTAAGTATGGCCACTTTAGAAAAATACCTGTTTGATATACACATTTCTGAATCAGAACATTCAGATTAAAATATACAAAAGAACTTAAATTTATATAAAATTATCTATTAATGCAGATTGATTCTATGTACTTGGGGTCCATCTCATCCATCTCTTTGCCTTTCGTCTCTGGTACGAAAATAATCACGAAACACAAGCCACAGAGAGAGACACCAGAATACAACCAGAATGCTCCATACAGACCTAAAGCCTCTTGAAAGTCTACAAATGTTTTAACGCTAACAAATGCACAGAGATAACTAAACGTAGTGGCTAAGGCACTTCCAAGACTTCTGAATTCAAGAGGAAACAGTTCTCCAATCAAAAGCCAAGAAATTGGACTAATTCCAAGACTGAACGCAACGGTGAATATCAGCACACACGTCAGCGGTACCCAGTCATATTCTCCGTGGATACTCGTAGAAGCTATTACCATATTGTGTTTGTAAACCTCTTCGTAATATACGTATGATCCGAAGCTCGCGAGTGACAGCGACATCAACACTCCGCTTGATATCAACAAAGGAAGTCTTCCTACAGTGTCGATCAAAAGTCCAGAAAGACAAGATGCCAAGATCTGCACAGCACTCGTGGCGATAGCGCCTGAATGTGGACTCATCCCACCGAAAGTCCTTCTGAATATGGAAACAGCGTAAAAACTAAAAGCGTGGGCACCGGAGAACCTCTGAAACAGCATCAGCCCACAAGTGATCAACACAGGTCTTGTCAATCTCGACGAAAATATACTCTTGCTGAAGTACTGCCTGGTATCTGACATCCTTTTACTGGCCAGGATGTTCGTCCTTATAGTGGCGAGCTCTTGCCTCACGTCCGCTTCGGGACCTCGCAGCCATTGAAGCGATTTAGCGGCTTCTTCGTCCTTTCCGCGAAGCAGGAGGAAACTGGGTGTTTCCGGAAGGTAGATGATTGACAGAAACAGAGCAATCGGAGCGCAAGCCACGACCAGGGCTAGCTGCTGCCAGTCGAGATAGGCGCCGGCAGAAAAGCTGATGAGGATTCCAGTTTGATTGAGGATCTTCAACAGCGATGACAGACAGCCTCTGACGTCAGATCCGGCTATTTCGCTTATGTAAACCTGCAAAAGGAACAAATTAACCGTATTAATGATTTTAGTAACATTAATATTATAATTTACAGAATTAAGTAAACTTTATTTTATTTTAGTGAAAACAGTCACTCAGAGAAATAAGAAAATGAAAAGGAAAGATTTTGCAGCGTTGCTATAATAAATTATGGGCTACTTTATAAAGAAGTCACAATAACGACTGGACGTAACCAACCCTCATAAGGCACTAAAACAAACTAAATAATAAACATACATGTTTTTAATGATTTTTGAGATTCGTCCTGGTTAATCCGCATCCCGGTTAATCAGATCCCGGATAATCGTGAGTCTGCTGGTTTCTTTTTTTACTAATTAATAATATTTTTATTAGAAAGGATTTGTAAAAGTTGAGATATATGTATATACAGGGTTACTAACCTGAGATACCATGGATACAATGGCGCATAGGAAGCCGGCAATCAACGACGTGGCGAGCAGCATCTTCACGGAGTCCGCGCACATGGTGAGGATCCAGCACATGGACAAGGGTAGTGATATGATCAGCAAGGCTTTGCGCCTCCCTTGGCGCATGGCAGCCCCGCCGAGCGCACCCCCGAATAGAGCACCTGAAACAAAATACACCACAGAATAAATGCACATCCAAAAATAAAATGACATTAATCACCCGTTAGGTTCTCACTGGTATTTCACTTTTTCAATGTCAAAATTAGACTGATTCTCCGCGCGCGCTTCTACGGAATTTATAACAACAGGTCGCGTTTCAGAAATTTCTCGCGTATTTAACTGAATATGGTAATTTCTCAAATGTTCTCATATAATCCTATGCTTCCGACTAACGTAGAGTTCTTTCAAATATCTACTAGATTATTCGAGGGACTTCGATTATGTGTAATTATTAATTTAGATTCTCGTGACAATATTATAGATATTTCAGGAAAGTAATTATAAAAATCTTTAGATGCGTAAAGGATTTACGACCTATGGCTGGCTTAAATGATTTATAAAAAAATATTTTAAATTTTTGCAAGATTTTTATAATTTTATTTGACTTGTATTGAAGATAATGAATTTTTATAATCAATTTATGTTGCTGTCATGATTATTTAACTATTAATTCTCAGGTCTTGGTTGCTTGAACATTTTGGACTCATTATCAAAACAGAAATCCATTTGTAAAGTTTTTGCTACTAGCTGTGAGATACCCTGTATTTTCACATGAGTCATAGAATACCTCTCTTGTTCTATACCTTGACGACATCCATATTAGTAGCATAAGCCTGGTGCACGCCATTATGTTAGGCACAAAATAACACTTTTAAGGCATACCTTAAACTTTAAATTATCTAATTCGGGCCTGAGTCTCTCCTATTTCTGCTTTAAGGCCGGCGCCACACTAGGCGTAACTTCCGAGCGTCTTTGACGTCGCGGAACGCCGCTACACTTATTTCCATACAATATGCGCTTATCCAACACACTGAGCGGATCATCGGTCGATCCGCTGGCGGAACGCTCGCTCGCTTCGGCGTCTGTTCGGTTCTCCGGTGACGTCGCGTTTCATATTCTTAAATGCAAAGCGCCACATTCGACGGATCCGCACAGCGCACGCACGTGTGTTTGTTGCGGACCGGATCCGCTGCGCAATATTGTATACGACTGCTACATTCGGTTACGGATTTGACGCGACGGAAGATGCGCTCAGTGTGGCGCCGGCCTGAAGTTGTAAATCGCCGGATACTTGTCAGACTTGTTTGATTCAAAGTCGCCATGATTATGTGGAAAAATCGTGCAACCAACAACTCTAGATATTGACGTATTAATAATGGGCGCTATTAAACTCGATTAGAATTCATTATGGCACTCGGTGGCTGCAATTAAGAAGAAATACCCGCCGGGATATTCTGCCCGGCATGTGTGGCAATCTTAAAGTGGCATTAATGAAAATGAATCGGCCAATCGTGTTCCGAGTACGCGTTCCATTGATGTGCGCGTGTTTAAACGCAGACGCGCTTCCAAAGCTCTGGGGCGAATTAAAAGACGATAATGTAATAAAAGTATAAAGAAATATTACATGGATAATGACTGTACATGGTGATGACGAGAAGGCCGTAAAGCGACCATAAGAAATAAATGCAACAAATTCAAATGAGTAGTCAACTGGCGCGCACTAGGCTTGTAAAAAAAATATTTTAATTTTATTTATTTACTTAATAGATAATAAATATCATTTCTTTTAAAATAATAATAACTAGCAAATATTCACAATCAAATTATTATTATATGTTATACCTCACTAAAAAGAATTAAGATTCTTGTGTGTGGTGAGGGATAATCACCTACAATAATATTGGTAGTGTAATCTAATTTAACAAACAATGAAAATTTACTATTTATCTAATGTATCGAAAATTTTTCAATAAGCGAAACTGAATATTATAGAAGGTAGGTGTGTAAATTCTGAATAATATAATATTTTTTTTTTTATATATTTTATTTATAAATATATTTTTATATAAAATTATATGAATAATTTAACAATCTTCCAATCGAAATAAAAAATATAAAAAATAAAAAACAATTGAAAAACAAATTAAGAGAACATCTCAATAAACACAACTAGACACCATTACCCTCAAAATCAAAAACATTTCATTCCACTACTTCATCCCATGTATATAATGTAAAGTAAATATGTAACAATAATTATATGTAAGCAAAGTACCTCGTCCGAGCATAAGAGCAACGCTCTTAAATGGAGAGCTACTATGTATAACACAATTATGTAATAAATGTTGCTGTAAAATAAAATAAAAATAATTAAAATAAATTAAGCGTTGTTTCGTTTACAGAGTGGAAGTTCATAATTAACACAATGATTTATACACAACGTTTTATTATAAGATAAGAGTGGCATCTATAACATAACATAACATGCAATGATTGCGATGCTATGTATACCGGGCAATGTGGTAGAGATATAGGCACAAGAATAAAAGAACATCTAAGAGCATTCAGAGGACTATTCGGATACTCTGAGATGGCGGACCACTGTATTGAACATGATCACTTGTTTGACCAAAATAATGTTAGGGTCCTACATCTAGAGGCGAAGGGTCGTAAACTGGATGCTCTAGAAATACTAGAAATTAATAAAGCAATCAAAAGAAAAAAAAAACAAATAAACATTCAAATACCTGCGTCATCCCCATTGTTAAAATAAGTATTATTGTATGTAAAAATTAATTACTGTTGTATATGTCAATAAATAACTACCCAGGCCCCGCCCCCCCCCCGTTATGTACGAGTAACTCAAATTAGTGTAATAAAACGTTGTGTATAAATCATTGTGTTAAAAATGATAAAATAAAAATGTAATAGAAACATTACTACAATATATATTATATATATACGTACATTTTATTTAGATCTTTTCAAAGTATATAAGTTTATGTAAATGTCATTTGTCAATGTATTTACCTACTCATTGCACGACTTCAGATAACAATCCAAACACTCAAAAATAATCTCAACACGTTGAATTTAGCGCATGCGTAACATTTTTGATTTCAAAAATGAGAATATTTTTGTTATATGACTCAGATGATAAGTTTGATCCATAAAATTTAAATATTGAATAAAATAATAATCAAAATAAGATAGCAAAGATGCCGTAAATACCTAGTTGGCGAAGGTTGGCATATTTAAAATGAATTAACTTAAAAATGTACCTACAAATGATTCAAATATTATCGTCTACAGTCCAATCAAAACGTGCTATTATAACGGAAGTATTTATTGGGTCCGATTTATTTTCACTGTCTTGGGGTG
Source organism: Agrypnia vestita (assembly GCA_016648135.1). Taxonomy (NCBI): domain Eukaryota; kingdom Metazoa; phylum Arthropoda; class Insecta; order Trichoptera; family Phryganeidae; genus Agrypnia; species Agrypnia vestita. The sequence continues at coordinate 154,366 of JADDOH010003715.1, read as the reverse complement.
ATGTCTGAATTAATAGGAAATTTAATTAAGTACATGTGTACGTGCGTCATGTACGCGGGTTTTTACGCACGTAAACGTGTTGTTACGCAAATACGTAGAACATGGCAACACAACTTGACCGGAGAAACTAATAATGATCTCTTAAATAACCATTTAAAATGTTTTATTTTATTTGATTTAAAAACATTGCGGTTAAATATTTTGATACTCACACTTTAATACAACTAAAACAAACTTACATATCTAAAATTACCTAACAAATTATATGAATATTTGAATTGAGACAATAAACAGGTATTTATTGGAACATGAGAGTCAAATATCATTTGAGATCTTTAAATAATCGTAGTTTTGAGAAAATCATTATCCAATAAACAATTTGAAAATTCCTTAGAATTTTATATAGAATTATTCATTGGATAATGATCTTCATCATCATGACTAATCTAATCTAACCTAATCTAACTAACTATCGGACAGTTTCCCCGCATGTAAAGAGAATAGAACGCCAAACTTTTTTGTCCTGGCACACCACATCTGTACATATGTCTTTCATACACTTTCTCATGCCATTTTTTCGACGATTTTATTCCCAGAGAGACCATCGTTAATCACGATGTATTATAGATGTCTCACAGAGACGAAGCTATTTATAAATATAATATAAAAATCTTATATAAAAATAATATATGGGAAAGTATGTATGAAAGTCGTTTTTGGGTGTTTACAGGACTCACAATCTATAGTACTGCTGACTTAAGTGATTATTTTATTCAATTTAACGTTCAACAAATCCACCCATGATTGATTGCCATATCTATCATATTTTTGGATTTTTTATATTAAGCATTTGTACAACTCGTTCCATATGTGTGTTGAAATTTGTCATTCCCATGAACCACTGTAAATTCCGCTGTTGATATCTATTTTTTTGAAGCAATATTATTTTTATATGTATATGTCATTCATCCAAATTATAAACATATACCTAAACTGTAATGCACTTGAAAATTATTTTAACTTCTAACTCCTTTTTAGACCAAATTTATATATTCAGAATATTTTAGTATGTTCAAATTTTTCAAGAATACAATATTGGATTTTATCAAAAATTATATGGAAATGGTAGTCAATCATGGTTGGAATTGGTGGAATTGTATGAACCAGCCATACAATAGATCGTAAACCCTATAAACAGCTTCGTCTCTATGAGACATTAATAATATTATATCTTAATTCATAATTTTATTTGTTGTAAATATTGAATAATAGCAATTGGCGTTTTGTAAAAAGCTGAAGCCAATTCAGTAGAATTTCAGGAATTACGAATTAAAGGTGAGTTCATACATTTTGTAATGTGTGTTAATGTAAAAAATAATTTTTGTACATTTTAGATTGATTTTGCCATATTTTTTTGTTGTGACTATTGCATAACTATTATTATTCTATAACTATTAATAAATCAATGTAGAGTTGTAATTCAAACATAAAAATCACTATCACTACACTTTTTGTATTGATATGTATTGTAAATTTATTCCCTGAATCATCACTTTCGGGAACGTCTTTAACCACCTAAGATCTATTCTTATATTATTGTTTGTTTCTGTTATCCATATCTATGTTATTGTTTGCATTATCCACGTTGTTCCCCAAATTTCGATATTTTCGAAGATAAATAAGCACCCAATTATTTCGTATATTTGTAAAAACTAGTGTTTTTAATATTATTAAGGTTTTTCCCAAATGTACACCAAATAATTGGTATAATAAACTCACAAATAAGATCTATGTTTATTAGTTGATAATGGCTTAATCAGCCGAAACGATCGTCCTGTGTTTGTTTAATAATAAATTGAACTCAGAAAAAGTCGTGTGTTGATTTTTTAATTAAACAAATTTTTATTAATCAATTAGAAGAGAAACACGAAAAAATAAAATTAACGAAAAAATATCTTAACTGTTACCGGGATTCGAACCAACGGACCTCCATTCTATCCAGGTATGGCGCGTTATCCAATTTCGCCACGGCAATTTGGTAAGTTAACGAAAAATTTTCGACCTTAATTTTTATTCCATTTTTAAAGTAATCCACTTTTTAAAATGCAATATAACATTTAAAATTTGTTTAAAAATCACAGAATTTGTTCTGAAATTACAACTTCATAGTAATAATGTGTTTTCTTTAATATATATGATTTTTCATTTTTATATTAAATAATTGAATTCTTTATAATTAATAACGTCAGTGTTCAAAAAATTTAAACTTTAAAAATCACTTTTGAAGTAATATAACAAACTTACAATACATGTTTACAAAAGTGAATGTGGTGTAAATTCAGCGGTCTGACCGTACGGAATGCATGACCGGCACCACGCTGGCTGGTTCCGCCGCGGCCGTGTTACAAGCGCAGCTCTGCTTTTGAGCATTTTCATGTTTTAAAACTAGATTCAACGATCAAAGCACTAAATATTATGAGAGCGTACTCCCAAACAAAAATTGTCAAATTTTTTATTTTAAATCAATATCTACAAGCGGGTATCTTATTTTCTTGAGTAACAGTAATAGATAATAAAAAATTAAATAACAAGTCCCCAGATAGCAATTGTATACTGGTATAAGGGAACATTAATGAGAAAGAAAATGAACAACACAATTCGTTAATATCGATCGAAGAACACATATTAAATATCGATACATCGATTTGTTGAATAGTTTATCTACTACCCAACACAAATCTTTTCAGTTATTTATGGAATAGTTTCACATTATTTAGATCCTTTATGTTATTGGAAATTCCATTATATATGATTGCAGTATATAGGAATCTATGTCTTTCTTTATTAGTCCGCGATACATCATTTCCTATATAGTTTCTTGTTCTTGTGTAAGTATTGTCTATGTACAATTAATGTATATAATGGATGTCTCACAGAGACTAAACTGTATTTTATTATTATTATTATGGGAAAGTATAGAAGTCATTTATGGTGTATATCGGACTTACGACCGATCACTTAAGCCTACCATACGATCGGTCGTAAGTCCGATATACACCATAAATGACTTTTATACCTACTTTCCCATAATAATAATAAAATACAGTTTCATCTCTGTGAGACATCCATAATATACATTAATTGATTAATGATGTCTCTGTGACAAGAAATCCAGTACTACCGTTCTGAAAGATTTGAACAAACTCAAAAATATTGTATTTTTGAGTCTGTTGTTGTCTATGTACGTCACAATTATGGTAAACGATGATAGGTATTCGTTTTTATTCATTTATTTTTTATTTTATAAATTATCTTTATTTTTTATTAATATATCAGATCTTCTAGGTTAAGCATGCTGTTGATTTTGTACAAGTCAGTTTATGTTTTTCTTTATTTTATAAATCATTATTTTTTCGAAATATGTCAGATTTTCTAGGTTAAGCATGCTGGTGATTATATACAAGTCAGTTTACGTCCTCTATTTACTTGTGACCAATACTATTTGTGACTTTATACATTGAAATATATGATCAGTCAAAATATTGAAGATTTAACTGATTTTTTAGCCCGGGCGCACCATTTGAAGTGAGGTCTGACTTATGCAACACGAATCACTTAATTGGAATCGACGTAAAATGTATTTTGATCCTGTCAGTCGTCACGATGGTAACTCGGTTTCACGTTTGGTCCAGATGCAAGGGATGTGGCGGACTTCAAAGGCGACACGTGTCCGGTGCGGGCACGGGACCGCAGATTGCACGGTCCACGTCATTTGTATGAATGCAGATGAAATTACCACGTGGATACACATTGACGGCTCGTCAAGTTTACAAATATATTACCTTTTTACTCCCTTTATATTAACTCGTGGCGTCTGCTTGCTTGACGAAAAAACTTTGGATCGATTTTCAACCCTTTTCCCGTGATCCAATCGAGCTGAAACTTTGCAAGCAGACTCGTGGCGATGATCAAGAAAATCTATCAAATTTTCGTTAAAAAAAATTAATAAAATTTTGGATTTTTCAAATTTTTAATGGTTTTTTTCATACAACTTACTAACTTGAAATATTTTCATACTACTTACTACTTAAGTCGTATGAAAATATTTCAACGCGTCTGGTGACACGGAACCTAATATAGTATAATTTTGGATTTTTGGAAATTTTTTATTACTCCCTTTCGTAGCGTCGCTCGACCGAAGCCCAACGCGTAGGTTAAGCGCCAAACCAGTTTCCACTAGTAGGTAAATAAGAAAGAGAGTATAATAAAAACTTGGTGTTTATGGGTCACTTTTTTATATCCGTTTTTCCAAATTTTTAAATGAGCGCCAAAAGTAAAAGAAATTGGTTAAGGCTTTACTTCATTCGAAATAATTTTTTTGGCTCTACAAGATATTGGTTGCTTTTCTTCTCTTCGTCTTCTTCTTCATCAGCGTTCAACTCTCCGCTACTGGATACATGCCTCTTCCATACTCCTCTGTTATTTGCTTCGTGTAGCCATTTCTTCTCGTTGGGGCATAAAAGCCTTTCATTGTGTTGGTGAGCCGCACTTGAGATTTGGATATATTTTTGTGTTTTTATAAATAGTATTATTATTTTCGTCGCATCCTCCGTTCAATTGTATATTTATATGTGCTAAAACAATCCACAAGAATCATGTAACAGTTTAAGAAATAAAAATTTAAATCTTCCGAGTGATATTGACGTGATAAACGAATTAAAAAATAATTAATGATTGTCAAATATATGTAAAAAATCAATAAGAAGAAAAAATCACATGTAAATTTGATAATTTTGGTATTTTTAAAATGCTATATTGAATATATTGATTTAATGTGTGTAGGTATTGAATTTCAATATTTTATTTTTGTTAGTATATTATAAAATAAACATATATTACAGAGACGAGGCTATATTTTTATATGGGAAAGTAGGTATGGAAGTCATTTTCTTTTGGTATTCATAGGGCTTATGATCTATCGCTGGCTTAAGTGATCATTTTACGCAATATAACGTTCACCATTTCCACCCATTATAGATCACATCTATAAAATGTGTATATGTTTAACTCACACAACTTGTTTTTTATGTGAGTTGTATTTTTACTATCGCCACCTGCAGTCCAAAGCTTCATAGCTTAAGCGTAAGCCCTCTAAACACTCAAAAAAAGACTTCCATACCTACTTTCCCATGTAAAAATATAGCTTCGTCTCTACGAGGCATCTATAATATATCTTGATTAATGATGTCCCCCTTTGGATAAAATCCAAATCATATTATTATTATTATTATTATTAACTTTTAACTATTATTATTGTAACTTTTAACTGTATTTTAATTTTAACTGACTTATGTCATTTTAAAAAAAAAAAATTATTCTGTATATTGTAAAAGCCCATAAGGGCGTTAAATAAAAAAAAAATAAAAAATATTGTGTTTTTGAAAAATTTGGACATACTCAAAATATTATAATATATATAGATTGATAGTAAATATTACAATATAAATTGTACATAGGTACAATATATTTTATTCAAATTAGATTTGTTTAATGTTTTTTTTTGCTATTTTTTTAAAATTAACAATATAATTGAAATAAAATTATCGGTGTTTATAAAAAAACAAAAACATTCATTCAATTTTTTTTTATTAATATATCACGAGATCCGGGAACACGGTCCAGGGTCCAGGAACACGGGAATGATCCAGAGCTGCGAATCGAGTCCCGGGAATGAAAAACGGGAACAGAGAAACCCTAGCAATATCACCACATTTATTGGGTGACACGCTATTAAATTTAAAAAATACAAATTTTTGATTTTGGTGGCGCCACTGGATTTGTGCATTGGTCGTAATAAATCAGTAACGATGGTTCCTGCGACCAGCGGCAGCGGCCACTGGGAGCGGCCGGGGCGGGTGGGGCTTTCTCTACCGGTTCGAACCCGAAGCCGCCCGCTACAGAGTCACACTGCACGACGAGCTATGCAGCACCAAGGCAACTAATGTATGCAGTAGGTGTCATGATTTAGCGTTCTTGGAAGTCGGCAAGACTAACAGAATACTCTCTAAACAGAGTTGTGACAAATATTCAAAAATGTTAAAAAGTCAAAATCACAGTACGAGTTGGGACTCAAAAATCATCACGTAACATAAGTGAAATTCTTTCATTTCCTTATAACAATGTCAATTAAAATCATTATATAAATAAATGAACGGATAAAAGTAAACACCCCGCCACTACTGCTATCGTAAAACATAAAAAAATCTTTAAAAAAGTATCATTTTTACGGCACTCTGAAAAACCCGCGCAGGACAAAGCCGCGAGAACGAAGCCGCGCGAATCAAATTTATATTTTTATTTTATTATTTATTTCATTTTTTTCTCTGTTATTATGCTTTTTATGCTTGACATAATTGTAGTTTTAAAATGTAAAATTAAAGGGTACATTTACTACACTACATACTACAAAATAAATTTTAAAAAAGTGAAAATGAAATAAAAGATTAGTTTTTTTATTTAATATATTTTGTGAGCTTATTATATCAAGCTTATTATATTATAATTTTCAAAAAAAAAATGTAGCACCTAACCTAACCGCACCTAACCTAACCGCACCTAACTTAACCTGATTTTTATTTTTATTTCGCGGCTTTGTCGGCGCGTCTTTATCATCGCGACTTTGTCATAGCGGCTTTGTCTTTCTCGGATTTGTCTAGTCACCCATATTTACACAATGATTCATTTTTTCGCATGCATTAAAAAACCAAAAATAAGTCCACCTGATTGTTTCGTGTTTTAAAAACTAGCAATTGTTCGTCATACAATTTTTGCGAAAAATCGTGAGATTTTAATGTTTATTTTTGGATCTTACGCGAATTATTATTTGTGGCTTGTTTTTATAACATGTCGGGAAAGATCCTACATGTATAGGACGTAACCTGGAGAAAAAAAACTACATTAGCATATTATGTCAGATTTTTTATATTTACTGACATTACCGGCGGCTATTTTTATGTATGCAAAAATAACTCGCCGGGAATTTGCTCGAAATGTCCCGATGGGAATGATGCGCGTTCTTCCCGTTGTGAATTGTAATTTATTTTTATAAAAATCAGTATTTTTAAATCATTTATGTTAACGTCTTGATTGTGAAAATTAACCACTTCCCGTCATCCGATCGAGCTGAAAATTGCACATCGACTTGATGTCTATGATAATGCATTCTCTCATACATTTGGGGTCACACATACAAAAAATGCAAATTTATCTCAGATGTTCAGATAAATACCTACTACCTACTTGCGGGTACTATTCAAAAATTATTTAAACCATAGCCACTTTAAAATGTATCTCATGTAAAATGATTTTGTTTGTTGTGAATTGTTGTGAATTGAATGTATTTGTTTTTTCCTCAATTGTTTTTTTCTTTGCGTCACTCAGTTTACAAAATGAAAAACTTGAAATATCGCGTTATTTACGAGTACGAGTTCCACCGTGGCACCAGTGCTGCAGAAACGGCTCGAAGGATTAATGATGTGTATGGCGACGGTGCCGCAAAAGAAAACACAGTGCGTTTTTGGTTCCAACGTTTTCGTTCTGGAAATTTCGACCTGCAGAACAAGCCCCGTGGACGGCCGGAGACCAAAGTTGATAATGAAGAATTGAAGGCTATTGTGGAAGCGGATCCATCGCAAACCACATCCGAGTTAGCTGCAGGCTGCGGTGTTAGTGATAAAACTGTTTTAATCCACTTGAAGCAAATTGGTAAGGTGAAAAAGCTTGAAAGGTGGGTACCTCACGAATTGAGTGAAGCAAATCAACAAACGCGCGTTGACTGCTGCGTTGCATTACTCAACCGGCACAATAATGAAGGGATTTTAAATCGAATCATTACCTTTGATGAAAAGTGGATCCTGTACGATAATCGGAAGCACTCATCGCAATGGCTGAACCCTGCCGAACCAGCCAAACCATGACCCAAGCGAAAATTGACTCCAAAAAAGTTACTTGTGAGCGTTTGGTGGACTAGTGCTGGTGTCGTTCACTACAGCTTTCTTAAATCTGGCCAGACGATTACGGCAGATGTTTATTGTCAGCAACTGCAAACCATGATGGAAAAGCTAGCTGCTAAACAACCGAGGCTGGTTAATCGCTCTAGGCCACTGCTGCTTCATGATAACGCTAGACCACACACTGCACAACAGACGGCTACCAAATTAGAGGAGCTTCAATTGGAATGTCTAAGACATCCACCGTACTCTCCGGACCTTGCCCCAACAGATTACCATTTTTTTCGAAATTTGGATAACTTCTTGCAAAGGAAAAAATTCAACTCCGATGGGGCAGTCCAAACCGCCTTCAAAGATTTTATTGATTCCCTTCCGAATGGTTTTTTTAGTAAAGGGATCGATGAACTACCTATGAGATGGTAAAAGTGCATAGATAGCAATGGTACATACTTTGATTAAATAAAAATATTATAATAAAAAAAAATCGGCTTTATGTTCCTCCCATACTAAACGCCAATTTCATATGTAAGGACCTAATATTAGGTCATGGTTGCAGAAATTCAGCCTTAAAGTATTATGGACTAGCTCTGATACACCTTACATATACATGAAATGAGTTTAAAATAAATAAATTTTGGAATATAATAATCTGAGATGATAATTATTATAATTATCTGAGAAAATACGATTTATATTATAACGAGGCTAAAAAGAATCACGCACTCCTGTCATGTGACAGTTGTTTGAGTTTGTCACAATACTATCAAAGACTCCAGAATGGCCAAGCGTAATCAATGGCTTTCGGGAAGCATCGAGAAACATCTGTAAAAGCCCGGAAGCCACAGGAAAGTTCTCCTAAACACTGGGAACGCCTAGAGGGTTCGGTACAAGCATTGGCCAGATATAAATACGGACCATGAGGCGCACGAGAAGTTGTTGTTTTAGCGCGCTGGACCGCAAAACCAAAGCGAAGGCAGTCGTGGGCTGCGGAGGCCAGGGTGGCCAACTGAGCGATAATTCGACAGCGAATAATCTAGAAAAGTTCTTACGTAGCCAAATAAACTGAAGTGAAAAATACGTGCTAAAACTTATGTATGGAAACTGGATAGAATGTTCAAATGAATAGTGAATAAAGTGTTAAAGCGATAATAAAGTGTCTATTTACGAGTGATAAATTACAAAAGAGTTTCATTTAAAGAATAGAGAAAAGTTAAATAGTGTTAAGTGACTTTGTACATTAAATAATTAATTAATCAGAAATTAATAAATCCGTAATTAAATTCCAGAGTTTTCATTAATTCCTCCTGCAGCCATGACCGTGACAATATATTAAAATTTTAATAAAATTCCAAATATCTATTACATATTTTCTTTAATCAAATTTTTTACTCAATTGGTTATCCTCCTGCACACATAATTGATTATATGATAGATTCTGCATCCCTGGGTATTCGCCATAATCTAATTCTATTTTCACAGCATTGAATGCTGGGAATTATTTAAAAAGAGTATGGAAATTGAAATTTTAACACAAAAATTACTATGAGAATGACATTAAAGGATTTTGGTTTCTTCCAGATAATCTTTAATATTAAAATAAATAATACCTCAATATATCTCTGCCTTAAACAGGAAAGCTCTTCTCCCAATGGAACTACAATAGTTTGTATATTCCTCGAGTGGCTGTACATCGCGACATCCAAACAATTTTCTGATCTTAATTCCAAATGAGAAATCTGCAAATTTCTCACTACCTGGAAACAAGAAACCACTTTCATTAAATTCTCAGCCTAAGTTTTCAAAAGATTTGTTTTTGTGCGATACACTAAATCCCCGTTAATTCAAAATTCGTCACAATTTGAATTTTTTAAATACTCAAGTCTCAAAATGTTAATTTCATACCCCGATTAAATTCATTACCCCGATAATTCGAAAACCCCGGTAATTCATGATTCAAAATAATCTTTAGACCCTTGCACCATAAATCAATACATTTTAATTCATACGATTAGAATATTTTTAATAAGTTATGAAAACTAATAATGCGGACAGCTTCTTTATTGTGCGCACCCGTGTACCGGTATCCTTTATAGTATCGCAGTTTATCTATACATATTATGTTACGATCCCTAAAATCGGGGAATCCTATGTATACTTTTTTCAATTGGCTGCCTTGATGTGCACAGATGGTTTTAGTTTGCGGCGGTTGTGCTAATTTCTCATACCTGGATATTGAAATTGTTTTCCACATTTTTAAATTCCTCTTTAGTTCATTCTTTTTTCTAATAACTGTGTTTTTAATGTTAAAATGTTTAATTTTCTTTTGGAAGAAGACTTATCTTATTATTCCTGTGTTAAATGACAATGGTATTTCTTATAACTACAGCCGGAAAAAATGCAGAATCAAAAGTTAAAATAGAGTGAAAATCGTAGAAGCCTTTCATAAAATCTAAGGTAACTAAACATTTTTGAGTACCTGGCCATCCCAACAGTGACGAAATGAAATGAAAAATGTGATAATTTAACGGGAGGATGCATGTGTTGCCTATTTCTTGTCATAACACCGCATTAGCGTCGACTTCAATTTTAGTCACTTTTATTTGCAGTGAATTCGATACGTCCAATTTATTTCTGTATTTAGTCTTAATAGATATAGATAGATAATAGATAAGGGGCAGAAAATCCCATTTCACAAAAGTATGAAGTAAGGTGAGTGAAAGGGAGGAGGACTTTCAGGAGCTCCTCAGTTGCTTTTGTTGAGATTTTAGTTGGTACGTTGTCTTTAAATGGATAACAAATCCAGTTATGATAAAAGTTTCAAAACAATCATGCTTGCCTTCCTCGACACATTTCTTGCACAACATAAATTTTTTCATGAATGCTCAAATTTTATAGTGAACTGCAGAAATTTCGGGCTCGTCTGATCCTTGCATTTATAAATTGAGTTTGTTTAACTTTGAGAAAATGTTTGCCAAGTAGCAACTGCGACCCGCCTAATAAAAGTTTTGGATATGGTTCTTTTGGACCCTTATCTAACATAGGCCACATTGTTTGCACTTGGTAAGTCTCATGAACGTTGCTGTGTCTCATGAGTTTCTCAAGATGAAACCTGTTACCAGCCCAACCCTGGCTAACACACGTAAAGCATACTCATATCACAAGTATATTTGTTTATTGTGTTAAGTATAAGTAAAATAAGTAGTATGCACATACATTGATGACATCCTCAACTTTACTGCCCGGTGTGGCTGAGAGGGCCAGCACCCTGTAGAGGCTGTGTCCCCTGGAGGTGAGGGCTTCCACCAGCTGGCAGTACGAGTGGCGCCCCCGGGCCCTGTGCGCCTCATCTATAACCAAGCAGCGGATCAGTTCCCCCGGGCACGTCCCAGACTCCAGATCATTGTGCACCACCTGAGGTGTGGCAAAGAACACACGCTTTTGTTGCCACGCTATTTTGCGAACGGATGTCTGCATGCTTCCTGTAAAATATATGACACAAAAGGATATAAGAATAAAACATTTTTTATAATAATCCAATAGAGCAGTGACGGCAAACCTACGAAACGAAAAGTGTAAAAAGAGCGAAATAATGAAAGTAATGAAAACTTTTAAATAATAGAAATAAGCTCAAGCAAGAATTTAAGTGATTACCTAAAATACTTATTTCAATACTTTTCTATTACTTATGTTGTACCGGGTGCGGCAAGACAATTTTGAAAGGCCGGTACATCCCGTGTGGTGGGGGTAGGAACCTGGGAGTGGCGTCATTGTGTCGGGAGGGTCTTCCCGTTTTCATAGTTTAGTCCGGACAATACCGGGGCTTTGCCGTTCGCACGTTTCTTGAAAATGGCCTTTCTGTAATCGCCACCCAGCGGGCCTTTCGGCTGCACTTCAATCTTGCGCGTCGTGATACCATCCCTCAACGTAATTTAATTGTGACTTGGGTGCGTATATTAAAAGGAACTGGTTCCACACTAAGACCGAGCCGTTTAGGAAGACCCAAAACCGTAAGAACACCCGAAAATTTAACGAGAGTGAGAGAAGCTCTTGAACTGTCGCCTCGGCGCTCTGCCCGGAAGCATGCAATTGCATTGGGCAATGCTGACCGCTCACTAAGGAGGATTTTGCATCAAGACTTATCATTCCACCCCTATAAGATTATGAATGTCCAAGAGTTGAAACCTCCTGACTATGAAAACCGCATGAATCACTCCCAAGAAATGTTGAACCAAATGCATGCGAGGTCAACCATTTTTAGTAGTTACGAGGTCCACTTTCATCTCTGTGGAGCGGTGAATAAACAAAATTTTCAGTACTGGACTGAAAATAACCCGAGGCAACTTCACAAGAGACCTCTTCACTCCCCAAAAGTGACTGTGTGGTGTGCGATTTCCAAATTTGGGGTGATTGGGCCGTTATTCACGGAGAACCATGACTGTCGTTATGTTTCCATGTTGGAAAATTTTTTTGAACCTCAATTGGAAGAATTAATAGAGGAAACAAATCTGGGAGATATCTGGTTTCAACAAGACAGTGCTACGGCCCATACTGCTCGAATTTTTATGACAAAATTGCGACAGATGTTCCCTGCGCACCTCGTCTCTCTGAGGGGTGACGTGAAATGGCCCGCGCGCTCACCTGATTTAAGCATTTGCGACTTTTTCCTGCGGGACCATCTGAAGGAAAAAGTTTTTAAACAACGCCCTCACACCTTGGGAGTATTTAAGGATCGAATTCGGGAGGAAATCGCCGCTATGCCCATCAGGATGTGCCAAAATGCAGCCGAAAACTTCAGAAATCGCCTACATCAATGTATCGCTGCTGGGGGCCATCATCTCTCTGATGTCATCTTCAAAACTTGACGCGTAAAACGGCATGTTGTACCAAATAAAATAAACTTAATCTCATTTCTGTAAGTTGCGCTGTTTTTATTTAATAGCCTTTCAAAACTGCACTGTCTGTTTTGCCGCACCTTGTATAAAATTATACATATACAGGGTGTAATATAGCTAGTCCACAATACTTTACAGGTGGATTCCTGTCTTGATTATCAATAGTTATGGAGTTATGCAATATCAAAGTTTGCATTTTTTCCAATATTTCTGACTAATTTTTTACAAAACGTTGAAGTATCATTACAGTAACTTATATCTATCGATTACGAAAAATTCATTTGTTTCAATAAAAGTTTAATAAAAACATAAAAACCCAGGAAAAATTCCAATTGAAATGTTTTCCAATTGGAAGGTTATCAGTTCAATTTGTTATTTATTTGGAAATATTAACAGATATAAGAAAATGATATATACAAAAATAAACGAGTGTAAATAGTTAATAATTAACATATTAACTTATTTCCTAACATATCTCACACAGAAATAATTTTGAAGTAATAAATAATTAACATATTAGTAATTAACATATTAACTTATATCCTAACATATCTATCTCACAAAGAAATAATTTTGAAGTAGTACATAATAATAATATAAGCATGTTAAAATAAAATACATCAATTGTAACAGTAGTGAGTAGAACATCATCATCATCATCTTCTTCCCCTTGTCCTAAAAGGGTCAGGGGCCCAAAGACTCGACAAGGTGCTTCCATGATCCCCTGTCTTGCGCTGCTTCTGCTCGAGTCAACCAGTCCAGACCTATTCTGTTTTCAAATACATTTTTTTGTCATCTCTCCCAGCTTAATCTGGGTCGACCCACTGGCCGTCTTCTCACCAGGGTTGCCAAGAGGATTCTTCTTGGTATTCGTTCCTATGGCATTCTGAGCACATGTCCAAGCCACCTCAGTTGTGATTTTTCTATGTGCAGGAGTAGGGGCTCTGTGCCGAGTGTGTGCCTTATGTTGGCATTTCTTACTCTGTCCATCAGTGTGACTCTCGCTACCCCCCTTAGAAAACTCATCTCGGCAGCCTGGACTCTTGATCTCACTCTCTCCGTCAGGATCCAAATTTGATGGCCATATATTAGGGTGGGCCTGTACACAGATTTTAAAACAGTCAGTTTTGCCTTGACACCAAGCTCGGATTTTCTTATCACCATCATCATATATAAAGAGCGTAGAACGCTGGCTGCAGCTCTGATTCTTCTATCTATTTCACTTTCCTGCCTCACGTCGCTATAAATTCCACTCCAAGGTAATTGAATTTTTCGACTTGCTTCAGCTGGGTCCCTTGTATGCTGATCGAGCACTGGTCTTGGTCTCTTCCTACGACCATAACCTCTGTTTTGGCAGTACTAATCTTCATCCCTACTTGAGTGCACTCTTCATTGAAGGAATTTATCCACTCTTGTAGGTCCTCCTTTGTGGGCGCCAGCCTCGCTATATCGTCCGCGAAGAGTAAAGAGTCTATTTCCACATCTCCAACTCTCACGGCCCTTGCTGTTTGGCTTTTCCGGCTTATCCTGTCCATATAAAGTGTGAACAGGATTGGCGAAAGTGGGCAACTTTGTCTTAAACCTAATCCAACATTGAACTCTTCCGAAATTGCGCTGTTTATTCGTACGCAGCTTTTGCAATCCTCGTACAGTGATTGAATTACCTTGAGAAGTTCTCTCTCTATTCCGTATTCGTCCAGCACTGTCCACAGGATGTCGCACGGCACCAGGTCATATGCTTTCTCCAGGTCTATGAATCCCATATAAATATTTTTTCCATATCACCAGCTTTTCTGGATAGTTTGTTGCAGTGTAAACAATTGGTCTGTTGTGCCTCTCCCGGCTCTGAAACCGCATTGGCCTTCTTGGATCTTGTTTTCTGTTACTCTGCGATATTTTCTCTCCAGAATGCGAGCATATATTTTATCTGGTTGGCTCAGCAAGGTGATTCCTCTGTAGTTGGCACACACTTAGCTGTCTCCCTTTTAAAAATGGAGACTATCACTCCTGTTCGCCAAACTTTTGGGGCTCGTCTTCCGCTCGGCTACTGAAAATATGCGGACTAGCTAACTTATTCCCTTATTGTTCAGATTTTTCAGCACCTCAGGCCTTATCTCATCTCTGCCAGCTGCCTTCTCATTTTTCATCGACTTTAAGGCACCTTTTACTTCCTCTATTGTGATGCCATTTTCGCCGTTATCTGATATGCTGGGGGGAACTGGCTTTCCTCATGGTTGACGGGTTAAGGAGATTTTCAAAATATTTTTTCCATCTCTCTAACACATCTTTTTAGTCCCTAATGAGGTTACCTGATTCGTCCTTTATGCCCTTTACTACTGTTGACTCTCTCTCTCTCGCCGCACTGTTTGCCGAAACAGATTTCCCGCTGTGTGATAATTGTTTTCTAATTTTGTTCCAAAATTTTCCCATGCTTGTTTGGCCATCTTTACCACCCTCCTGGCTTCTGATTTTTTCTTTTTAGTAGAGTAGAACATAATTAAGTAAATAACAATAATAAATTATATGTATTAACTTACTTTAATTATATCTTGCAATGCAGTAATGAATCAATATTCAGTTATTAATCAAGTATTAATTCAATGTTGCATCGCAGAATTATGTTCACTTGTGATCTTAGGTGATATAGAGACACATGATAGATATGGATGTCGGTGAACAAGTTGTTGTAGACTCGGCACATTCTCACTATGGGAGAGCGTAATCCGTAATTGGTACGAGCTACAGGAATGTGGAAGGTGCATTGTGTTCTAGTAGCTCTTGCTGGGACATGGATGTTGATAAGTGATAAAAGGGGTGGATAATTAAATTGGTTTCGACAGATCTTGTACAAATTAACAATATCAAAAGCTGTGCATCTGTTTTTTATACTTAAGATGTTGAAGTAATTAAATGAATCTGCGTAGTGTTGCCATGAGATGTTTAACCTAAAGCTAATTGACTTGTATTAAAGGAAATGCATTTTTAATATTAGATATAAGTTACTGTAATGATGGTCCAACATTCTGCAAAATAATGTCAGAAATATTGAAAAAAAAATGCAAACTTTGATGTCGAATTTCTCCTTAAATATTGATATTAGATCATGGTTGCTTTTTTAAATCATAATTTTTTAGAACATTTTCGACTCATAATCAAAGCAGGAATCCACTTGTAAAGTATTGTGGACTAGCTCTGTTACACGCGATATATTTATTATAAACAAATATTTTTTGTTGATGGCTTAATAAAGACTTTGGGTTATGAAGTCACCCGTGACTAAAAAAGCTAAGTAAATATAAAGCAGACATGCCGATAAGAGTTCATTCATTCACAAATTATGCAACTGATTGTTTCATTTCCAGGAACGATATGAAATAAATTCAATGATTACTAAAAAATTACCTTGTTAACAGTTTGACATTTGGATGATAATTTACCTGTCATTTCTATTGTGTCTTGAGGAGGAATAGCCATTATGTTGTAGCACGCCTCTATTTGCTGGGCCACCAAGGGACGAGTAGGAGCTGTGAAGATAATTTTTCCAAGGGGATACCATCGGTAGTAATTATACATAACAACGGCTGCAATAAATGTTTTGCCAAGACCTGTTGGCAAACTAACCTGCAAAAAATATTAATAATATAAACAAACATATACTTATTAATACAATATTGCTTAATTTAAGTATGTACTGGAATGTTCCACAATTTCTTCATATGACTACATATTAATAGAAATCCGGTATTAATCGAATCAGCTGTTGTCCAATATTTAATATTGACAATGGGTTTAATCTATTCACTGTATTTCTTTAAAAAGATTGCATTTTTATAAGTTTGTGAAGAACCCTTCAGTTGTAATGCATGCTGACAACAAGAGGAATATTCAAAGTAGTGTGGAAATATTTATTCCTTATTAAGATTCTATTGATAACATATGTATAGGTTATTACTACTGGAAAAATACAAACCAGTGTATTCTTGAATAAAGCAGCCTTAACAATATTATATTGATAGTCTCTGACAGGATAATTGGTAGGGTAGATCCACGTCGGACCAGCATTCTTATCAAATCCATTGAGTTCTTCATCACAGCACAGCGCACTGCAAGTAAAGTACTATGAACACACTCTATTAGATTGAAATGCAAATATAATCGTAACATAAAGCTCTTACCTAACTTCCAAGCGATTACTTGTGTCTAAACTTGTTGAGGAAACATTGAAATGAGACACATTTATGATGTTTGTACTTTTTTTGTTCGAAATATCACCAAAATCATCCCAGTCGTCAAACACCAACGTACTTAAATCATTTTCTTCATATTTCACCTCATCCATTTTAAATAAATTCGATTCATATGTAAATAACATAAACAAATCATTTTAAAAAGTAGAACATTTCAAAACAATTTTAGTTTGACACATTCATATATTCTGTGGGGTAGGTACTTAAATGTTACTTTGGCGCCAATGCTAAAAAATATATACCGAGTAGGTACTTAATTATAGCAAAATAATTTTCGATATTATTTCTTGAATGTAGGTACCGATAAAAAAACATAAGTAGAGATTAAAAATTTCGTCAATAATCTGACGAGAGGAGGGTGGCATTTCAAAAATTCGTTTTGACTACTACTATTTAACAATTAATAGGTATTGCTTGACCATTATAACTTGGCGTGCGGCGACTTTGGAACTAAAACCCGCCCCGCCTGCACCTGGCGGTAACCCCTCGCCCTGTCATTCAGTACAGTTTTGTATTTGCTCGGGAGCTGCGACATCTTGATTACCAATATAAACTGAATTATTATGTCCAAAACATCCTAAACAGTCCGGGATGATGCAAGAACAATTGCCAATGAAGTATTAAAGTTTTGCGAAGCTGAAAAAGCAAATAATGGACCGATATTACCGTCTGACAGTTTGACAGATAGAACGGCCGCCACTACGGCTTGATTTCTTTAGTGCTGCCTCACCAAATTTCTGTTAAAGGCTACGACACCGGTCACCGGATATTCTGTACATTATGTATTATGTAATAAATTTACACCCTGGCAACTTCTCTTTTGGATTTTCTATTATTATGTTATCTATGTTTGGGACTGGCTTTGGACCGAATTTCGCACTGGACTTAGACTTAAGATTTTGACTGAAAAATATTTTTGTATGACCGAGAAAGGTTGTAGGCGTTGGCTGACGTCACCCTCTACTTCGCGGTGAGGATCGGCGAAACCGAATTTGTTGAAAGTGTTCCTGTGAGATACAACATCAATAATAGGATATTCTCTCCCATTGCACGTATATTTTCGGACTTATAATAAACCCTTAATACCGAATATGAAGAATATTGTTGTATGGAGAAGCAGATACTGAAAATTCGTAACCCTTCCTGATTATGTGCATTATTTACACTATATCTTACTTCTTCTTATTCATGTGCCCTGTCGGGTCCCCCCGACGTCGGCGATCCCCTGGGAGAAAGTTTCCCTGTCCAGGGCAGCGCGGAACAGTTCTTCCACGCTCCTTATCCCTTTTGGTCTATATTCTGTGCTTATCCCGGTCCACTCTCGGATTTTTCGAAGGAATGTCGCCTCCTTCCGACCCCTCTGCGACCCTCAATCTTCCCCTTCATGACGAGCTGAAGGATGGAGTACTTTTCGACTCTCATTATATGACCAAAGTATGAAATTTTACGGAGCTTTACTATGTTATTATATTTACTATATTTATGTATTACTCCACTGTTTCTTTTCACTTTTCTTATTTATTATCACTGAGTCTTGTCTGTTAAATTAATCTTTCTTATTATCATTGTCTTATCTGAGTCGTCCCTTAATTTTGGGGAGACGTAAACATAACTACTTTTTGTATTCTTTTCTTCCCATGTACTTATATCTCCCTGTTGGATGACTAAATAAATAATGTAGATACAGTAAAACCCCGATAATTCGAAATTCGCCGTAATTCGACATTTTTAAAAACCACAATCCCAAACTGCTAATTTCATAGTAGATTAACCCCGATAATTCGTAATTCGAAGTAATTTTTAGCCCCTTGCGCCATAAATCAACACGTTTGTTCGCATAATTCGATTTTTTTTTTAATTGACGAAATTTAAAAATATTTAGAGTTTTTCGCAAGTGAGAAAAACAGATATGTCAATTTCGGATACTTTAGTGACAGAAATGTGGCGGTCTTTGTATAAGCATAATAAATACTGTGTTTTCGAAATGATTTCTTGAAATATGCAAAAATGCAGACGTTTTTCACAAAATTAATCGTTTTTTTTCATGAATTTTACGATCTTTGGCGAATTTTGCAATCGCATTGCGATTTTTTAAAATAATTTTTAGTCCCTTGTGTCATAAATCAATATATTGTAGCTTACAATTTTTTTTTTAATTTGAAATTAAAAAAATATTTCGATTGTTTCGCAAGTAAGAACAACAAATACATATATACTTTAGTAATATAAATGTCGCGGTCTTCGTGTCAACATAATAAGTATTGCGTTTTCAAAATGATTTCTTAAAACATACGTTTTTCACTAAATTAATTACTTTTTTCGCGAGTTTTACGATTTTTGGCGAATTCTGCAATTTTATGCGATTTTTAATTTTTTTGTACCTTGAATTTCGAATTAACGATAACGCGGCACCCGCGTAATTCGATTTTTTTTTTGGATCCCTTGAATTTCGAATTAACGAGGTTTTCTGTATCTATATTATAATTGCCCCAAAAATGCCGGTATAGTCCGTCTAACTAAAGGCGGCCATATACGCTCCGGTAGACCGTAGAGGTACATCTGTTCGGTCGACCTCTAGATACGTACCGCAGCGTGTGTGGTGTTCGCGGGTGGAGGTTTCCAGACCTGTACAGGTGACCGCAGAAGAATTGAAATTCTATACTTTTTGTCTGTGCGGCCGCGGCTGACAAATCTGTGCGTGTGTGGCGCTCTCAGTTTATATTCTCTATTCTATGCTCTCAGTATCTCTCTATTATGTGATGTCGTAGCTGTGACAGGAAGAGGTTATGTTGGGTGCAATGTTTTTTAAATGAAAAGTCTTAAGCGTTGTAAAGAAATCGAAGTTTATAAATTGGAACCGTATCTTTAGCGCGTAAAAAATACCACGATCGACCCAAAATTGCTGCAAAAACTAAAAGAATTGGAGCCTGATGCCAATATGAATATGGTTATAAAATTATTCATATAAATTAATTGTTAATATTTTTTAAAACATATTTTATAATTTTGATTCGTATTTTTCTCTTCAGATTTAACTATAAATAAAGGCTAAACTTTATTTTATGGCCTCACTCGATTTTCTTAAAAATAAGTATCCTGATGGCAAAACTGAAATCAAAATTTGGCGGTCGTTAGTATTAAAATCTAAATAAATGAATATTTTAAACAAAACTATTTTATTAGGTACCTGCAGGTAATCTTTTCGCAGAACATTAAACAAAAGGCATCACACGTCTCTGGAATTATTTTACCGAGAGCTTGAGGTGATATAATACTAGAGAATTTAAGGCATTAGTATGATCTCCCTATTGCAAAAAATCTTAAAGGGAAATCTATTGCAAAAAATCTTAAGGCCTCTCCCATACAAAGTTTGCATATTCGCCGCCATTTTATAAAAAATCTTAGCCACAAATTAAATGTATATAAATCGATAGAGGACTTTCATACAAACATAAAACTATTCGGTCATAAAATCCTAAAGCGTCATGTTTCTGAGATATTCACATATAAAAAATGTTATTTTGTACCTATGAAGTGTAATACAAATGACACAATCAATAAGAAAGTATTGTTAAAAAACTAACCCATAAAAACCAATGTTTATATTTTACTCCCTCTCTTTGTAAATTAAGTTTACCATCATGTAATTAAATAATTGATTGACTGAAAATGAAACATGTCTAGACAAATATCGATGTCAAAAATCTCTAAAAATATCTCTTTATTATTTGATTTCTTCCCAAAAAACCGAAGTGTGCTGTCATCTGTGAACCAATTGTCATAAATTTTCGAAATTCGTAGTGAAGTACCTATTATACCTACCGAAGGAGTAATTCAAATTTTAAATATTCCGTGACGTTATCAGGCCGCCGCACAGTGGGTCGAAACCGTAATTTGTAATTCCTGTTCAACATTCACAGCTTCAGAGATGATTCCTTCGGGCCAGCTTATTTCATTTTCTAACCAATCACAATTTTTCCTTTTAAACTGGGTTAAATACGACTACTTCGTTCCCATCTAGCTCTTATATTTGAACAATATCTCGTATAAAACTACTATCTACAATTGTAAAAAAATAGTGAAGTTTGCTGTTGTACTATTAAATGTACATTTAGTTAGTTTTGGTCTACCTGTATTGGTTTTATTGTTGATTTTTATATAGTTTTATTTTTAATTGGTTTAGCACAGCGGAGAATCTGTCATATGAAATGTCACATGTATTATGTTTATTATTGATTTTTATGAAAATTTTACCCGTTTTTATTAAAATCAGCCGTTTTGTCATCTGAGACAGGTAGGTCGACTTCAATATTTCGCGCATAATAATTATCGACACCTAACTTTTGATAGCGATCGATCCCTTGAAATGGCGGCAAACATAATTTCGTTTTTTCAGTACATATCTATGAGATCTTGAGATAATTTGATATTTTAAAATAATAAAGAGTGTTTTGCATTACATGTATATATATTATATGAATTAGAGAGGTGATCGGCACTCCTTTTAAATAATATCTCAATGAATTTTTCGAATATTAAAGATATTTAAAATGATGATAGTAGGTAATTAAGTATTCTACACATTTTTGAATACATCAATCTTTTCGAAATCAATTCTTCTTCCTTTTCTTCGTAAGGTTTTATGAACTTATAATAATAAGTGAAATTTTTTAAATATATTTAGGTTTTTTTTTCATTGGAATTTAAAACGTGATGGTAATAGACACAAGCGATATATTTAAAGAAAAAAAACTGACCGAATTATTTTCAAAAGATTTTGTTTCTATTTATTATTATAGATGAAGAGAAAGCGGCAAAAAAGTGTGCGTTAAAATGTGCAATAAACGTGTCAGTAAAAATGTAAAATGTCCCCGCAATTGTAAAATAATTTAACGTGACAATGATAATAAAAACGAACGCCGGAGAGCGGCCACAGAGCGGCCGGCCATCTGTGCGGGTGCAAACTTGTCTCGACATGTACCTATAGTCCGTCCAACTTATCTGGAGAATAAAGGAGGGCGTCCCAATCGTTGTGGTACTGCCCATAGTCTAAAAATTATCTCATTTGTAGGGAATTTTTTGCAAATTCGTTTTTTCTTAAACAAGTTATTAAGCAGTATACGACACGATAAAAAAAAAAACAAAAAATGTAAACTAACGTACAAATAAATTTATCAAAATATACATTCGTAAAATACACAACGTCACAAAATGGCGTTTTTTCAAAGAAAAATACAGTTTTTAGGAAAAAAACTAAACAATAATAATTCTTTTAGGCCGGCGCCACATTACGCAGATCTTCCGCCGCGTCTTTTCCGTTGCGCCAAATCGGCAAAGCAAATAGATCGACCGATCATCCGAGTAGTGTGTTTAAAAAACGCATATTGTTTGGAAAGAAATGTAGCAATGTTCCACGACAGAAGAGACGCGGCGGAAGATTCGCGCAGTGTGGCGCCGGTTTTATTCGGTGTCTCATACCTAATGATCATGACCACCATGTTTAACTCAGTAACACCTAAGGACATCAATCGGTTTAGGGACGTTGTATCAACTTGGTTTATAGTAATCTTTCGTTCAAAGCATAGATATTTTGCATTTTCCACCGATCAAACAACTCGATCTATGCTTTAAATGAACTATTGCTATAAAGTAAGTTGATGCAACCAGTCTTTAATGTGCATAAATAAAAAAGTTTATTTTGAAAAAAGATGTTTATACAAATGAACTCGTTAATGAATTATGTAATAAAAGTATAAATAATAAAAATTCTATGTAAAAAATTATCGAATAAAATATGTTCTAAAACTTTTCTCATCTTACGGCTTCTAAATCAATTTTTCCACTTATCCTTGTTCTTTTTTTTCCGGGTGTAGATATTTTAATGCCCATTTCCACGGCCGCTTTACCTTCTTTAACTATTTTGTAAATTGCCGATTCAGAAATACCTGAAGAAATTGTATAATAGTAAAATAAAAAACTAAGTATGGGAAAATCATTATAACTGCATGGCAGCACTAACCTGAAGTGGCGGCAATAAGTCTATGAACAAAATCAAACGGTATAATTGAGGCTTTCAGACGTTGTTCCTCTTCAAAAAACGTGTGCATTTTCAAGATTATTTCCTGAACACCGCTTTTAATGGTTTTTGGCATGGTGACAATCTAAAATTTTCTTAAAAAACTATCGAAACAGTCGTGAACCCCTCTGTAAACAAAGGCTGTCAAAGGTCTGTCAGCTGTAGATAATCCAATATGGCGTCGTTAGTTCCAAATTTGGCCATTCTTCAGATAAGTTAGACGGACTATACCCACCGACACGTGCGGACTTCCGGGCGATCCGCGACCCGCGACCCGCGACCGGGTGACCGCTAATTAGGTATGCATAATTAATTAATAATATTTATCATTATTATCGATCGATTATTTATTTGTTTGTTCGCGTTCGTATTCGCCGCGCCGGGTAGGGTGAAGAGCGTCGAGCGATGAGTTTGATTTTAGAATGTATAATAATAATATTAATACTATAATACTTTTACTTACTATTTCATATTTAGTTTGACTTAAATGAAGTTACGAATATAAAAATCTCCATAACTATTGATATTAGGTCATGGTTGCTTGAACATTTTAGACTCATAACATAGTCAGGAATCTACCTGCCAAGTTTTTGCTGCTAGCTCTGGTACAGCCTGTACATATATCGTAAAACTACTATCTACAATTTGTAAAAAAATATGTTTGCTGTTGTATTATTAAGTTTTCATTTAGTTTTTAGTATAATTATGTTCGTTTTTTGTTGATTATTTGAGTTATTATGTACTTTTACTCACTATTTCATATTTGGTTTGACATAAAAGAAATTACGAAAATAAAAAATAATATTATAAATATATACGTTTTTTATTTTTTCGATCCATTTATCTGGTAGAGTAGCAAGTTTATGTACACGCTCATAGCATCAAACGATGGTAGACTAGACAAGGTATGAGAAAAAAAAGGTTTCAAAACGGGGTTAGTCACCACTTAGCAGAAATTTAATTTTATTTGATCCGCTCCATACAAAAAATACAAAACTTTTTTGCTCAAACTATAAAGTTTAGGAAAAAGTTTCATAGGACAACTATTGATAAGGTTAATGAGCTCTATCCATCGGCATAAAGAAAAAAGTAAAAAAAGAAAGTTGGTCCCTAAGTCCCTCAAATTACGGTTTCGACCCACTGTGCTTCGGTTCGGGCGGCGGCCGCGCGTTCAAACCATTCGACCGATTTACATGATCTTGACGCTGACTATCCGTTCGCTAGGCCGGTGCCGCCCCCCAAATACGAGCGCCCTAGACTATCGCCTAGTTTGCCTATATGAACGGGCCGGCCCTGTGTACGGGCGACCTCTAGAGACGTACCGCAGCGTGTGTGGTGTTCGCGGGTGGAGGTTTCCAGACCTGTACGAGTGACCGCAGAAGAATTGAAATTCGATTCTTTTTGTCTCTGCGACCGCGACGGACAAAAGGTAGGGATGGGTAAATGAAAGAAAATGTCGATATATATTTCGTTTCCGTTTCCCAAATGTTTTAGTTTTTTTTTTAAATAAAAGCTTTTTTGCGTTGCTCTGAAAAGAGTATATATTTTATTAGCAAAAGAACATAATAGAATAGATATATATATATATATATATATTAGATATGATATATAGATATATATATTGAACAACGTTCCCTCTAATTTTTCTATTGTGTGTGCGGATCTTCGACGCATCTGTGCAGTGGCGGTGCGATAAATTTTCACCCCCCCCCCCCCATAGGGTATTTATTAATTACTGTGATTTTATATAATTTCCCTAGCTTTGTCCGGTAAGAAGAAAGCGGAGGAAAGTTGCCTGGCAAGCCCGTATTACAAGCCTCAATATGATATTCCAAATAAATACATATTTTTTAGTTTAAAAAATGTTACTTACTTACTAGAAAAACTTCGCATTTCTATTGTACCTACTTTTCATATTTGCTTCGGAACATATATGATGCATTTGACACGATCATATGTCTTCGAATAAACAAATATTTCACCAATTGTTACTTTTTGTAAATGCATTGAAGATGGCATTTTTCTTTCGACGATTTCAGAGAGCCATTCCAGTTTAAATTTATCGCAGGATTTCTTCTTAACGGTCGCCACATCCACTCCTTTTCGACATTTTAAGGGGATGAATTTTATATAATTAATAGGTAAAATTGTATTATTCGACTCATTTCTCCGAAAGCGTGCGAAAGAATTGTGCATGTATTGTTTCATGCATTCGAGCAAAACTAAAATCTGGCAAAGGAAACTTTATTTTATAATATTGACTGTGCGGAGTGTAAAACATGTGTGTGGAGACATTTTTCTAGGTGAACGCGCGCACACGCGCACACCTTACAGGGAACGTTGATATTGAATATCAATATATCGATATTTTTCAAACAATATCGATATATTGATATTTTTTACCCATCCCTAGTTTAGTTTTAAGCTATGTATTCACTATGGAACAAATTGCCCCTCAACATCACGCGTGGCATAGAGTCTACGTGACGTGGCAACGTCGAGCACTGTTCCGCGACGTCGCGCACAACATAGCGGAGCATTTCTACGTGTCGCGGCAACGTTGCTACGTTACCCTACTCGCACGGTACCCGAGCGAGCTTACGGCGACATCATGCTTTGCGTCAGTACCACGTGGTAAGTGAGTGAAAAATAAAATGATGTGAGGGCCAACAGCGTTCCTTAATATTGTCTTGCTTGGCTATGGAAGGCCCGATTATTTGTAATAATTGTCAAAAACAGTTGTTGTTATTCGAGAGAAATTGGCAAAAGATCCGTCAGACATTCGAAGATCGCATAGAATATCCATCCTTCTTTCTCTTTGCAGTAAATAATTTCACACCCACCACCCTTTTCTCCTCTTACGTTTCGATAACTCGTTAAAATAAATAGATAGAATAGATCGGGCGACATTTCCGTGACAAGTGATATGTGAATCCCGGTGTGTACACGTCAAATGACCGCGTCATTGTCCCCGAAACATGAGCGTAGATGTTGATGCGACATGCCGCTCGGAATGTTTCGCGATTTGTCCCCTAGTGAATACATGGCTTCCGGCCGTTCCGGCGTCATGCCGCGAGTGCTGGGTGCGACACCGCAACAGATGACAGCTGACAGATGTGACATGCGAACACAATTGAATGCCGTCTGCCATTTTGAATAAAATATTTGACATATTATGCAATGTCATGCAAAAACCGTAGTTGAAAAAGCTGATCCTTCTAAAGTATAATTTTATAACGTGTATATGAATATATACATATAATATATTTATATAAAATCTTTAACGCGTGCAATATCATATAAAACATTGCTTAAGCAGGAAATAAAAATAAACGCACAAAAGAGCTTTAAAAAATAGTATCCTATAACCGTATAAAAATATGCTTTTCAAACATGCGAATAGTACACTAGCGAAGGGAAAAACTACATTTCAAAATGAAGACACACACACGTTCACCAATTTGAAGACTATAAAGTGTACACTACAATTGTAGTAAAAAATACTTGAAGTAAGTAATTGTAGTACTACGAAATGAAGTGAAGTAATTAAGTAATTGTAGTATTAATGAAGTGAAGTAATTTAATGAAGTAATTGTAGTATTAATGAAGTGAAGTAACGAAATGAAGTAATTGTAGTATTAATGAAGTAAAGTAATGTATTGAAGTAATTGTAGTATTAATGAAGTGAAGTAATGAAATGAAGTAATTGTAGTATTAATGAAGTAATTGTAGTATTAATGAAGTGAAGTGTAATGAAATGAAGTAACGTAGTACTAGTGAGTTAATATTTTTTTCCCAAATAAAAATTTGGCGAGCTAAAAAAAAAAAAAATGTCAACGAGAAAAATATTTAAGATAAATTGACGATATTTTCTCCACAGTAACATTTGGCGACCTAACAAAAAAAGAAAAGGTCGCTAGCCAGATTTCTTCATTTGATTCCAAAAAATTTTCAAACCATGGGGAGGGGGGGGTTGTTACAGTTTCCAGAGATTTCTTCTTCGTTTAGCTACATCAACTTCCCAAAAATTTCTTCATGGGTCCCAAAATTTTTCAAACCATGGGGGGGGGGGGGTTGTTACAGTTTCCAGAGATTTCTTCATATATCTACATCAACTGTTACGGACAGGACATTGCCTGCGCCTACCGTCAGGCAACCGAACTTTCGAGCTCTGTAGTCGACGTAATCACGTCATATAAATGATAGAAATTTCTCATGTGAATGAAACAGAGCAAAGGCCCCTTTCAGGGCCAACGCCGATCGCCGTGCCCCGGTTGAGGATGGGTACCGTGCCGAGGACAGCGCGCGAGTTCTCGGCCGCGGTGGTTGTCCTTATACGTGTCTCGGCGTCAGGCGGCGGCACCCGGGAGAGGGGATGAGCGAATGCGGAGCCTCAGCTCCATGAGAACGCATCCCGCTGATGACAATGGAAATGCGTTAGAGTGCATGATCTGAAATGTGTATGTTTTTGCTGAAAATATTATATGAAAATATTAATGTTCAGATTTTTTAACATTTCAGAGCTCTCTAATATGATGGAAATTAATGGTTTTTTGATTTCAGATGGACCTGAATCATAATTCTATGTAATAAAATACCGCATTTTCATTGTTTTAATAAAAAGAGCGGGCGGGAGATGTTTTTATTTGCGCACAAGGCGCATTTTGTACCCTATTATCATCATATTTGCCAGATAAGCAACATTAAAGTTGTCTCAACACTTATAAAAGATAAGTAGTAGAGTCACACACATGCACACACTCTGTAAGACATAAAAAGTTGTCTACAGATGACACAATAAATGATTGACTGTATGGCATAACAGATTGCCAACAGATCATTGGTAAAAAAACATACATTTTTTATGGCAAGGAAAAATCTAAATACTTTTTCAAATACATTATTAATGAGTGAATCACAATCACATTAATATGGAAACATAAGTCTGACACCACCAACACAAAACCAGCCGCCGCTTATGAGCGACATACTGGGCTGGGTTTTTTCCATACAAATGCTCATATAAACACACAAACCGGAATAACTTCCGTCAGAGGTGTCCGATTTTGATAATTCTTTTTGTATAATGATCAGTGGATCAAGACCTATCTAGAGAATATACACACTCATATGTGAAATAATTTTGAATAAATTACAAAATTAGTTTTTTGTTGAAAAGTTTAAAAATTCATAACTATAGTAAGCTGCGACTTACAATAAAGTGTGATATATCAACAGATGCGCTGCGACGCACTCTATATAATAGACACAAAAAACTAAACCTAAAAGTTAATTTGGATTTTTAAGAGATTTAATTGTTGAAATTTCATAGCCCGCCGGGCCAGAAAATGAGATATATTTTAACTGTTGCTTTAATAATAATGTCTCAAGGTTGCCACGCAATATGTCAGACTGTTTATTGAGACGCAGTCAATGTAATGACATATATGTAAATCCTCCGGGGGAGGTGCGTTTAATTTAATAATTAAAAAACTGTAATATATGTAGTAGAAATAAGCGGCCGAAACGCGCCATTTGTATGCAAACTGTAACTTGTTTTAATTGGCTTCGAGGCCGGGGCCTCCTGGTCCCGGCCGAGGGTATAAATATCGCATTCAAGGCGGACCGGCCCTCAGTCTGGTTTAAAACGCCGTGGCAAACCCTTCACGTGTGTTTCATTTACCTACCCGACTACCTCCTACGATTTTGCTGCCTGCTGACATCGCTCGCTCTCAAGCTCGAGCCGAACTACGTCATCAAGATTTGCTGTTGCTGCCTGCTAACGCCGAGCGCTCTCGCTTCACGCCCGGTACTTGCTATCGGCGGCGATCGCCTTGCGGTGTGCTGACACGGAGCGGACATTCACGCTCGGTACCTACTGCTTCTGCGGTGTGCTGACTCTGAGCGGACGTTCACGCTCGGTACCTACCGCTTCTGCGGAGTGCTGATTGCTGGCGCGGATTTTGCCAAGCTAAGTATTTCTTCGCAGTTCAACCGTCTTTTTTAAGACGATTATTCTCGACGACCTCGTCGAGTTTAGACATTTTGCTCGAAGCAAATTCCTTTGCTGTCGCCTCTGGTGCACATTCCCGTGTACTAATATCGCTCTTTTTCCAGCTGCTCACACGGTGCGCCCGTGCTGTGTGAGACATCCCGAAGGCTTCTGAAGCGGAATCAGCGGACCGCACCTTTGTTGCCTGTTCTGTGCGGAACATCAACTTTCCAAAAATTTCACGTAAAAAATGCACTATTTAAAGTATGTTTCTCATATTTTCGATAACTTTGAAGTGTATGTACTTTGTAGTGTTCGCTTTGAAATGAAGAGTACTATTTGAAGTTTATACTTTCAATAACTTTGGTGATTGTAGTTTGTAGTGTGCACTACACTTCAAAATGTGCGAAGTGTGCACTTCAATGTAGTACTACATTGTAGTAGTGAGTACAGAGCGGACCCATTACTATAGTACACTCGAAAATCGTAGTAAGACTCATGCGGTGTACCGCAACGTGTATGGGATCTACGGGTAAGCCCATACACGTTGCGGTACGGACCGATCTGCGATATGCGTTGTACCTCTACGATGCACCGGAGTGTGTATGGCCGCCTTTAGGGTGTCCCGTCCATGTATCAGAAAAAAAAATTTGAGCTACACAATCGCAAGAGGTATCAAAATTTGCGTAATTTTACACAAATTGCGAAAAAGGTAAAAAAAAACTAGAATTGTCTGTCATCTTGAGGGCTCTACCGAGCTTTGAAGTTTTGTAAATTTTACGTTTTTATCGAGTTAAACTGCTTGCCTAAACTAATTAAAAAATCAAGTTTGAAAGGTATTTTAGTATTGAAAATAATGAATCAAAGCACAAGAAAATAAAATAAACAAAATATATATTAAAATAAAATAAACAAAATATATATATGTTTAAATACGAAAAGAAAAGAGTTTTTAAAATATGTATATTTATTCTTATTTTTTAAAAATTAATTGTTAATTTATAATGCATAAAATGTGTAAATGCTTAGTGACGCTTCTTTTTACTCTTGTGCCTGTAATTATCTTCACTTTGACTTGATTGACTGTCACTAGATGAAGATGAAGAAGTTTCGCTTTCGCTGCTTGTAGACGGCTTTCTTTTCCGTTTTTTAGATTTTTTTGACTTTTTCTCTTTCTTGGATTTACTCCGTATTTTGTCCTGTTAAACAAAATAAAGATAAAGTATTTCTTAAAATACTTGTTAAAATATAATAGTAGACATTGATAACAACTCATTCAGATAAATTCAAAGCAATGTTCATATACGTATGTAGATTATAAATTTGGCTTATAAACAATCATGCTACCTTCCTGCTGTCAATAATATTAAGAAGACACTTAAAAACTGAAAACAATGTATAAATATATAATAAATTGAATGAACTAGAAAAGCGATGGCAAGCTTTTTCACACAATTATTTGGGAATCTTTTTATCTTTATTAATTTATTTTTTCGTGTTTTGTGTGAAAATGTAGGTTTTTATTATTTCAGAAGTTGTACAAGCGAAAGAATGAAAAAGGCGGCATTTATCGGATCATACCAAATCATAAAAAAAACACATCATAAATAAATAGTGCTCCTAACGCCTCTGATCATGTAACACACTAAAACATGTCACACTAAGGGGGAGGGAGGGGATGGAAAAAATGGTGAATGTGGTCATTCCGTAAATGATCCTAAAACCTGGCAATGATAGGTCGTAAGTCCTGTGGGCTCCACATCTCCCTTGCTCCGCCCGGCGGGCCCGGATTTGGGGAACCTCTGGTCCCTTTTTGGTGAGACTTGCCAATTTTTCACAAATTCCTTCCAACTGATTTTTAAATTTTTTGTGGTTACACCGAATTGGCACTAACTATTCAATATGACTTAGTCAGTGCAATTGTTTTTGTAATGTTTGAAAAAAAGATCACATTAATTGTCGCTGTGGTGAATTCTTTGAAAAATAAATAACCTTGCGCAGAATGTGTAGATGAGCCGCTTCAGATTTATACCAAATAATACACACATACTTGAAGTTGAGACGAAAAATGACAAAAAAGTCTCAAAATTAAAATAAACCAAAAAACATGATTTTAATTGAATTATTAATGAACTAGCTACAACCCGTCAAAAATGACGGAATATTGGTTCGCTTGTTTGCTAAGCACTCTTATATATTTATAGCATTTTTTTGGCGCTCCACGGAGAGGCGGCCATAGCAACTTGCTTTGAACAGCCGGTTCTGGTTTGGTGGCCCGGGGTTCAAGCCCCATTTCCGAACGTTTAATTTAGTTTTTATAGCAGTGAATTCGAACAAAATTACGGACGTTACACAAAGTTACGGGGATGGACAGACAGATGGACGGACAGACAACGAAATTATTATGTTTAATTATTTATACATACTAAAAACGAATTGATTATAAAAAAGAGACTAGCCTTTTTCTTTGACTTTTTACTATCACTGGTCCGTTCTTGAGAATTTTCAGTCTTGACAGGACCAATGGGGAGCCTTGGTGGCAATCTTACTCCTCCAACAATAATCTCTTCTATTTTAATTGGCGCTTCTTTGGAAGATGAAGCTTGAGTAGCTATTTTTGATAACGGTGCACATCCCTCCTCGCGCAACTGTCTGGTTTCGTCATCAATCGGATTTTTCTTCCCTTCCTTTGGGGCTTTATAATTTTCAACATGGTCTACTCGTAAAGTTCTCCCTAAGATCTGCAATGAAAAAGAAAAGAAATGGTAAAAATTACTGTAATATTAAAATGATACAAGAGTAATAATTGATGGATGTTTGAGATAGATAAAAGCTTGTTATCCCCCTTATGCTTACAAACGTGCATGACGCCTGCTACTACCAACCCGTACGTGGTAGCAGGCGGCAAGCAATACCCATCATTAAAATTCCCAGGACTTATTTTGGCCAATGCAGCTACAAACAGCCACAAAAAACGTTTTTCTAACCAGTTTTTATGGATGTTGATTTGCGCGCATATCTCTGTGTTTATTCTGTAATTTTATGACATTAATATCTTGAAATATTTTGTGTAAAATTGCATAACTTATTTTGTTATATTTGTAAATATTTTTTATTTTATATTAGTGATGGTATTTTAACCGGTGATAAACTAACCGTTATTTAAGATTTGTATCTGTTTGCGTCAATGATTGGCTACTGATTTTTTTGAAATTCTACGGTCAACTATCGGTACTAGACAACAATTATATCTTAGTTATCAATCATTGATACAATCAGATTGCAAATCCCCAATAACTGTACCGATAATAACCAGTTAAAATAACTAGTGTTGTAACAGAGCCATTTTAGCGGAGGCAGAAGTCCAGAGTTTGGCCTCCGCGGAGGTGGAAGTCGGTTAATAAAGAAAAAAAAAAAATTTTTATTGAAGAAAAAATGTACCTATTAATCATCAAAATTCAGAGGCAAATTACATTTAACAAACAATAGTTTTGCAGCTTTGTCACTTTCTAATTGATTTCTTAAGCGTCCATAAATTGAACCGGCTCCACTAAATAGTTGCTCGCTTGGAACTGACCCTGGCGACTATGATAAATAAGCACGCACGGTGGGAACAAAGGCTTGAAATTTAGTATTATATTTCCACCATAATAAAGGGTCTTCGTTTAGTGGGAGCCGGTTTTGATTATTATATTAATTTATTAACGATTTCCACATGATGAGGTTGCTATTGGTTACACTGCTGTCATTTCCTATATCCTCTTCATCTGACGATGAAGAGGATATAGGAAATGATTTTCAGATCAGTCAGTCGGCTGAACTCAGCAGAGAGGCAATGATAAAACGCAAATACACCTCAGTTAAAAGTTAAAACTCAAAAGTAGTAAAAAAAAGTTAAAAGTAGAGATCATGACCTTCATGGTGGTTCGAACTACATTCCAGGTCACCAGCATTTTCATAGCGTAAACTAGTTAGTCCTATTTTAATAGCATAAGCGTTTAGCTTAGTTTGAAAATAGTAAGAATATTGATGCATCACATATTCCTTGTGTGCATATCTATTTTTTTTAAAAACAAAAACAAATGAAATTAATCAGATTAAACTACATATGAATATTGCCTTTTCTTTGTGGTAGCTTGTAGAAAAAAAAAATTGTGATGTCTACGAGTTTGATAGAGTCGTGTGACAGGTGCATGCATGCACATGTCAAATGGGGATATTTGTGTACGTATGTGGACGCCTGTCACGAGACAAAGGTTAAATATCAGCACGCTGGGGGCGCACAGTCTTTGCTGGATCTGTCATAGAGTCCATACCTGTAAATACTGTATGTAATAATTGTACAATTAATACCAACATTATACTGTTTTTTATTTATTTTCACCAAACACCTGCAAATCATCCATCTGACCCGAAGTCGCTTCTTATCTGGAGAATAGACGCATCTCACATAAGAGCGTAACCACCAAGGATTCGACAGTGTTGGAAAATTATATTTCTCACAATATTTTTCCAAATAGCAAAATTCAATAAAATCTTTGTTAATACTTTTATAATTGATTTTTAAAGGTTTTATCAGCCAGGCTGGGGTTGGGTTGGTAATATTTAAGGAATAGATTTGCAATGCACAGAATGACCTGCGAAGGAAACACTCGAAGCAAACTTCGTTGGCCAGAGGAGTGTCGAAAAATCCAATCTAGGGTGTAGGACAGTGGCAGGCAGAGATGCGATTTTAGCTGGCATTGTAAACTAGAGGACTGATTATTATGAGTCATTATTATTGACAGTTATATGAGGATACGTACGCAGTACACTCTGTTGTGCCATTGATGACAACGTGTTTTGGTGACGGATGGTATCTCAAAGTTATAAAGAATAGTCAGTTTACACAACGACGATCAAATAAAAAGTATCCCTAATACTTGAAATATGTAATTGAAGGAGACCTGTTTAGAGACATTAAAATGAAATGGGTCGGATGTGTAAAAACATTTAACACTAACTCACCTTAGAACTATTGAGATTATCCACAGCTAGAATGGTGGACCGTTGATCCTCGTAGCACAAGAAGCAGTAACCTTTTTGTTTGCCAGATTCCTTGTCTCTGACTAAATTGATGTTCACTACCTCACCATACCTAATCCATAATAAATATATGTAAACATTAACATTATTATTGACAGTTATAACAAATATGAACGGGATGAAACGCAGTTAATGTTTTTATTATTACAATATGACACCAGGATAAAATATTAAGGCTATGGATAAAGAAAATCATTTAACTGTTTTAAAAATCTTATGAATGGCAAAGCAATAGAATTATAGACAGTTTGATACTATTATGACTATTAGAAGTTAAGCAATCGGTTATAGCCGCCCACAGGGCTTAGCAGCAGGCAACAGCAACAGCGGATTGCTTAACTGCTAGTTATAAATAATTTCCCTGTGTATAAAGACATCAATTCTCCTAATTTAGAATGTCTGAAGTCAAGTAGAATGTCAAGAATGAAGAATACATCCGTCTAACCGTAATTTCCTGAAAAATTAATACAAACATTTACCAAAAATGATGGTCATTTAAGAGTTGCTGCTGTAAATATACTTTAGGTTTTAAGGCAGCACATTCACTGCAAACGCGTTTTTTACGAAAATGTGGGTTTTTATTATTTATTTGTATCAGAATGTATATGATAAACTGCAATTTTATTAGGGCAATAATTTAGATAGAACCTTTGTTCTTATATAAAAGTAATAAACTGAACATTATTTACAATAATGAAGAAAATATAAGCATTAATCGACAGGCCGTGACCAAAAAAATCGTTTTTGTGTTCTAGGCGAAACAAAGATTTAATAACTGTTTATATGTAAGCATAATATGTTTATTTTATAATACATACTTACTAAGTTAATTAAGGAATATTCAATATTAATAAAGTTATAGGTTTTAAAGGTTCAAGAAACTTTTTCGTTTTTTGGTGATTTTAAAACACTTTTTATTCATATAAAAAGATGATTTTATACAATATATTGAATTTATATATGTATCCGCATTTTGAGTCTTCATCTACTATTAAAAAGCTACATTTTTTATTAAAAACATGTTAATTATTATTTAAAAAAAAATTTTCCAAAGCATAAGATATGACTGTTATTATAAGATATGATGTTAAGATATGACCTGAATGCTATTGGCCACGGCAGAGGCCACACGTGTTTATGTGGCCGAATATTCTTTGTCATTTATTTCACTATGGAACGTAATTCTAAGCCAAATTTGACATTTATATGAATTATTATTATATTATACGCTCAAAAGAAATTGAATTTTCCCATACGATAAGGTTTAATATGAATTTGTCAAACTGTTTCATCCTTCTTAGCTTTGAACAAGCGTCACTAACTCAGTGTTGCTATGTTAAAAAAGTTAAAATAATAAACATTTTGACATACACCGTGTCACATGACACAAATTTAATTTTTTTTTTTTATTAAATTTATTTGGTAAATGTACAATAGTGATGACGTATTTACCGTCGACGAAAAGAGACCGTCCACGTCCGTCCATCGACGAGACGATCAACTAGTTGAATTCGTCAACTAGTTGACGTGTCAACTTCGTTACGCGGACGTCGCGGACGTTCTATCTAAACATCGGGACGATGGTCAACTGTCTACGGTTCGATGCGACGCTGCTCGACGGCTCAACTGTTGGCTATTTTTATTAAGTTAATTTTTAAAATTTAAAGAAGTTCGAAGGAATATAGTTTCGGTGAAAGTAAAACCGCTACTTGTGCTTATATGTAAAAAGAAATATTTTATTATTTATTTGTTTACGCACATTATAGGCTTTTACATCTTGTTTTATATACTTCTTTCTATATATAATAAAGAAAAAAGTAGGTATACACAACAATATCAGGTGTAAGCAGTAAAATATTAGTTCAATAAAAAATAAAATAATTAAACAGAATTGTTTTATTTTATACAGCGCAAAATTGGGAATTCACCGAAACGTCGCACGTGCACATCGCACAAATCAAGTAAAAAATAATAGATAATAGCTTATTAAGCCTATCTCACCCTACACATGCATTTAAATTTCAATTTCTCTGTCATAGTTCGTGCACACAGATCTGCACTCTATGGTCGTGTACTTTAGAGTTGAAATGAAATTACCCGTCGAGCCGTCTATGGCGTCTATAAGTCGACAGCGAGAGATGAGAGAGAAATAAACGGAGACGTTTTGTCTTGCTCTCGCTCGTTGCTTTGCACTACGTTGAATCTCGAATCGTCCACCGTCTACGAATTCAACTAGTCCATGCGATAAACGTAAACCGTCGACGCAACGTCAACGGTTGATTTCAACTAGTCCGTCCATTCAACGCCCACCCTAATGTACAAACTTAAGAGTGTATTCAATATAATATAATTAATACACTTTTATATTACACGCTTACCCACTTTTAAATGAGAATTTATTCTCGTGTTTAAAAGTGGGGGCATTGTCATATATGTATATATCTATTATTAATGGAATGATCAAGATATGCGCGTGGGTGTAGTTATTTTGTGATCGTCATATTACGATACGCATTGATTTAAAAAGGAGTTCAGAATTATTAATATGTTTCTTAAATTCTTTACGAAAATAATAATTCGACTCAAATAATATACAAGCATTTGTGAATAGTTAAAATAAAGAAATATTTTGACACAGATAGTAGTTCTGTGGGGACACCTGGGTATTCCATTGTCGCTCGAAATCGAATACATATATGACCATCTCTTTCTATCAAAACCTTACTGTTTTAGCAACATATATGTAAACATGTCACGAAAGTGCAATGTTTACTCGATTTATGTTCAGACGGCGCCTCGCGCACATCTTGAAAGCGCATGATCTATCAACATAATTTGACATATTCGATAATTTGCAGAACGGATGTCCAGCCTTAAGTCAATGAAATTAATTTTAGGTTTAAGCGAATAGTCAATTAAAAAAAAAACGGTTTTCATGAATTTTCAGCTTTCTAAATCCTGCAATTATTAGGTATGACCTGTGATTTTTCGCAGGTTTTTGCTAGTAATAATGATAATTAGATATCAGCAAACAAAAAATTGAAATGATACAATTATGTTGTTTAATACATTTAATGTTAGAGACATGCAACTCTGATGAAATCATGTGAAGATGATAATGATTTGATATTTCAAAAAGTTAACAGCTGAATCAAGATTATGTACACTTCATTAATTAACAAAGATTTTCAATTTCCTTTCATTTGATATACTTCTTATATATTTCTTTCAATAATACTGGCAGCTATAACCCTTAACCACCTACCACATATTTTTGTTACACAACCACCTGTCATACGTCCGTGGGACTCCCGAATAAAATAATTCACAGTGGTAAAATTTAGTAAAGAGTGGTTTTGTTTTTAATTAAAATTCTATTAAGGAACATATTAAACTCTTAATTAGAAAAAAAACGCATAAGAAAATCAGCATTTTTTTCTTTTAAGGGGTTACGTGTAGTCAGAGGCTCAAAAAAATAGACAATTTCAAAATTTTTTTTTGAACGGTTGTTTAATGTTTTGATTCAATACATAATACCAACGTTTTACACTATATTTTACGTAACTATACCGAAAATTTCAAATAAAATTAATACTGGACCACGATAGAATCTTTATTCTTGACCCCTGTTTTGCAAGTAGTGCCTCGCGGTGTCCATCAGTGCTTCTTAGTGGTTTATCTAAATTTAATGAAACAAAAATAAATTAGTAGTTTAATAGTTTATCTTGTGCTTAATCGAAGTTTTTTTATTTTTTTTTAAATTTAGCAAAATGGCGGTCTTTGAAAGCTTAATTATGAATTTTGAGGGAAAAAATCACTCATTTATTATTTATAAAAAAAAAATACTTCGATTAAGTACAAGTTTTTAATGCCTAAAATATGATGTTTAAATTTTATTTAAATCTGTCAAGTAGTTTTTAAAATATCGTGGACACCGCTTTTGAAAATGTTATTTTGAGAAAAACGCGTTTAAAGTTTTATGCATAAATAATTAATACAAATACAATTTAAAAAATTACTTACGTGGAGTCGTCTATTTCTGGTACATATAATACATCTTCTGCCGATGTGTAAGCCTCCAAGATGTCGATTTTTTTTTATCTACGTCTCATTTTGCCTTCTCGAGTGACCTGATTTGCACGTTGGTCAGCAATCTTTATGCGCTCTATATCGAGTTTTTCAGCATACCGGTGTGCATTAGGTCCATAATTTAATCCTATGCATTGGCAATCATTAATATTCCTTGCATACCTTCATGACGTCTTATTATAAATTTTTGAAAATGATTATAATACAAGCACAACTACCTATCGACTGTTGGGTTTCACTGCCACTGAAGTACTAACACTAAATCAAATCTCAGTTAGCCTAAAGAGTCTTATGTCTAAAAGT
The DNA here is from genome assembly GCA_016648135.1 of Agrypnia vestita. Classification (NCBI taxonomy): domain Eukaryota; kingdom Metazoa; phylum Arthropoda; class Insecta; order Trichoptera; family Phryganeidae; genus Agrypnia; species Agrypnia vestita. The sequence goes on along the minus strand of JADDOH010003715.1, from coordinate 115,673 downwards.
AGAAGTATAAAAGAAATTTCATACATTATTCTTAGAATTGAGCAGTTGCCCGGAATAACGTTGTATCCAACACAAATGTCAATTTTGAGTTATTGATGGAGTTATGTTAAGTATGTTATTATGCATCGATTAAGGTAAATAATATGTCAATAAAAAAATATTTAGGCTTCTGGCTGCATTTTAAAGTTATTGGTTTGTGGAATAACGTTGTATAGTGTTTCTCAAAATGGCGTCGCCGAGCGTCAATATCGTGGAGCTTGGTTTAATTCACATGAATAAAGGGAGAAAACGAACATCTAATGTTTTAAATTGGAAAGATATCAAAGCCAATAAGTCGAAGGATGCAGGAAAGGAGTTTTTATCCAGAAAAAATATTATCAAACCTGCAATTGACCCGCCAGAACATGTTTGTGGAATAACGTTGTATACGATTTGGCAGTTCTGATTGATATTGTGATTTCATATGTGACAATATTATTTTGTCGAACGTTAACCGATTTTACTCAATTGATTTATCCATATTGATATTTGAAATGCTTTTTGATAATAATGCTGGCTTTATTGTGCTCTTTATATCGTAACTTAATATAACACCGATACAAAAAGTTTATTTAATTCCTCATTCTTTTTCGCAGGGTCGAGTTTGTGCCAAAAACGTTTAAATCCGGGATGATTTCTCCATTTTAATATCAAGATAAATATTTAATCAGTATTCAGGTTACTGAATTACAATGAAAAAAGTAATCATCTCGTCTTGTGTATTAAGAAATTGAATGTCCGACGCCATATTCAGCAAACAGACGGAGATATGTAATAGTATGTACGAGAGACTTATCGTTCCGTAAAAGATCTTTACCTACTAATGATCTCATCACAATCAGAGCTCAAACCTTCCACAAAGAATTAGAATCATGGACCTCCTATAGCTTTCTACCAACTATTTGTGGAAGGAGGGCAAGATTGGCTACCGTTTGGAAAAAAATCATGCAGTTAGGGAGCCTGGAACTAACTTCAATGTATTCCAATCTACTGGCAATAAGACTGTTAAGCTCAAGGACCTCGATGACATTTGTGAATTCATGTTAGATGAGCACATGCTGCTTTTAAAAGGCATTATCAAGTAAAGCAGAATAAAAAAATCCATTTTGTGGAATAACGTTGTTTGTGAAAATTTCATATACAACGTTTTTCCACTGATTCAGCATGTTTTTTTACAATAGATTCAAATTTAATTGACTTTTCCCCCTATTTTATATTGAGATTAGTTAAGAATTATATATTTGTTATATTTAAAATATAAAATGTAATAAATTGTAACTGGTTTCGTTCTTTCAATTTTTCTCAGAATGAGAGAATTGTTGGATACAACGTTATTCCGGGCAAGGGCTCAATTAATCAGGTAAAAACCGCGTTCCGTAGCAGTCGCCCCGTTTGTCAGCCTGGCCGGCTCTCGTACTGTCCGCGTGTCAGTACGGGCGGCAGCAGAGGGTCCTACAGTTATCGTTGTATATCTTTAAAACTAATAACCGGATCGAGTTGATATTTGCACACAATATTTTTGAAACATTTTGTTTTAAGAAAATACCAAAAAAAATTTTTTGATTTTTTAAAAATCCTGACTACACGTAACCCCTTAAACATAAATAATTGTCAATACCTCTTATTTCAGGCTTACAAACTAATATATTTGGAAAATGAGATCCACAAAAATTATCATTTAGAATAGGAACTTCTTACTACGTTGTTTTTAATGTTCAATAATTAACAAATGTAGAAAAAAATAATAATTCTCCATAGAATCACAAATAAAATAAAATTGCAGGCTCTAAATTTATAGTTTTTCACGTCAGTGAAAACAGCTTGTTTGAGCATTCAAGGCAAATTGGTGCTTTACATTCAAACTACATGTATTGTGTTTCTTTGTGTATTTGCAAGTTGACCAGTTTTTACAAAAAGCCAACCTTTCTTCAGCACTGCTGCTACATGGAACTGCTGATGGAGTGGTCACATTTCTGTGGAGGATACATTGAATTTCACATTATTGCAATTTCGCATGTTGCAATTTCACTGCATTCATCATTTAAAAGATGCTGCTAAATATCCAGTGAACAAGACAAAGAATTAAGCTCACTCTGATATGCTGGTTTTTTATCTTCTCTTTCTTGCACTATATTATGCTGCAAAGTTCTTAATCGTAAAAACGGTGGGGCAGATGACCAACGAAAGTGATTCCTTTCAAAATAAATCTTCTTCCACGGTCATGAATTTCAGATCATCATCTTGAGATGAAAACTCTTCGTTTCCACGTAAAATTGAAGACAAATGATGTTGGGATGGAGAATGGGATGGTGAAAAGGTACAGGAACTAACAAGTTAGTACGAAACTCGGGCGCAAAAATATTCACGATTATCAATTCGACGGGGTCTGTGAGACGTATGGTTGGTGGTTAAGGGATAAATATCTGTAAGCACAAATTAATAAAAACTCACTGAGAAAAAACGCAAATGATATCCCCTTCGGTCAGGTCATAGGGCAAGCCTCCTATAAAAATCCAGGCGCTATCCTTGTATTGGTTGTGCCATGAAGATTTACCTCCCAGTCGAATATCTTGTTCACTCAATTTTTTGATGTTTTTAACGTTTCTGAAATCATACATTTCTGTTATCAATGTAAGATCGTCAGTGAATAACATGCAATTTGAAATATTGTTGCGTCCACTCACGTCATTGGATTCATGATGTGTTATTAGTAATACTCCGCGTATAAATAATACTTGATGGTTTTGTTCACACCATTTAAAATGTTTAATCAGCCGTTTGCATCTATCCCAAATAAATAACAATGAAAATACTCTCCGGACTCAGAACGTCCGTTTATTCGAACGAACGAATAATCTCTATTTTGTGATGTTTATGATTATAAATTATAAACATAGATAAATAATTATAAACGTCAAACATGCGTCAAACTCAGTCAAACTTTAAAACAATGTAATGTGAGGTTAGGTTTTAGTGTTAACGATACTAAAAAATATATTTCGTATAATTGTTCTGGATGGGGCAATATTGAATACGGAAAGTAGATGTCATTAGATTGCATAAATGTAATAAAAAAGGAGAAATTTCGTGAGCTGGGAAGATTCAAATTTATAATTGATCCTGCTAAAATCATCAATTTCATATCTTCTCAATGAATTTCGTTAAATTTCTAATAGAGTGCTTAAGTATAATTATTTTATCTTTCCAGTCAATTTGACAAGGAAACGTATCTAAATCATCTAAACTATAGTCCGTCCAACTTATCTGGAGAATAAAGGAGGGCGTCCCAATCGTTGTGGTGCTGCCCATAGTCTAAAAATTATCTCATTTTTAGGGAATTTTTTGCAAATTCGTTTTTTCTTAAACAATTTATTAAGCAGTATACGACACGATAAAAAACAAAAAATGTAAACTAATGTACAAATAAATTCATCAAAATATACATACGCAAAATACACGCCACCAAATGGCGTTTTTTCAAAATCAAAGAAAAATACAATTTTCAGAAAAATAAAACCAAACAATAATAATCCTTTTAGGCCAGCGCCACATTACGCAGATATTCCGCCGCGTCTTTTCCGTTGCGCCAAATCGGCAAAGCAAATAGATCGACCGATCATCCGCGTAGTGTGTTTAATAAGCGCATATTGTATGGAAAGAAATATAGCGATGTTCCGCGACAGATGAGACGCGGCGGAAGATCCGCGCAGTGTGGCGCCCGTTTTATTCGGTGTCTCATATCTAATAATCTGACCTCCATGTTTAACTCAGTAACACCTAAGGATATCAATCGGTTTAGGGCCGTTGTATCAACTTGGTTTATAGTAATGTTTCGTTCAAAGCATAGATATTTTGCGTTTTCCACCGATCAAACAACTCACTCTCGTAAAAATCTATGCTTTAAATGAACTATTGCTACAAAGTTGATGCAACCAGTCTTTAATGTGCATAAACAAAAAAGTTTATTTTTGAAAAAAAAGATGTTTATACAAATGAACACGTTAGTTTCCCCTCCTGCATTGACAATTATGAAGCACTGACCTTTAGATACTGGTTTGAATACACCTTCGACATCTTCACTTTGCCTACATTTGTCTACATTTGTGTGAGGTATGTATATATGTTTCATTTAGATATATGACTGGCCGCCGATTCAAAGAAGTTTCATTCTTCCTTAATTCATACAAGAATTTTGCTCTCATGGCACATATTAATTCATCATTGCGTTCATTCATTCAATTATCATTGCGTTCTATAAGCACCTTATGGTTACTTTTAGTCTTTCGAAAACGAAAACCTAGCTTATGCAGTAATTTACGTAATATCTCACGATATCCTTGAAAATTTATGTTTTCTTTCAATACCTTTTTCAGTTTACTTAATCTAGGTAACTCTTTCTTAAAAGTACAAAAATCGTGTATCTTTCGTCTGATGATTCCCAAATCAAAGTCATCAATATCAATTTTTCCTCTTATCCTTTTTCTTTTTTTTCCGGGTGTAGATATTTTAATGCCCATTTCCACGGCCGCTTTACCTTCTTTAACTATTTTGTAAATTGCCAATTGAGAAATACCCGAAGAAATTGTATAATAGTAAAATAAAAAACTAAGTATGGGAAAATCATTATAACTGCATGGCAGCACTAACCTGAAACGGCGGCAATACTGGGCAATACATCTTTGAACAAAATCAAACGGTATAATTGGGGCTTTTAGACGTTGTTCCTCTTCAAAAAACGTGTGCATTTTCAAGATTATTTCCCGAACACCGCTTTTAATGGTTTTTGGCATGGTGACAGTCTAAAATTTTCTTAAAAAACTATCGAAACAGTCGTGAAACCCTCTGTAAACAAAGTCTGTCAAAGGTCTGTCAGCTGTAGATAATCCAATATGGCGTCGTTAGTTCTAAATTTGGCCATTCTTCAGATAAGTTAGACGGACTATACTACGATTTTTAGCCGGTCGGGTGTCGGAGCGCAGTTCTGCGCAAAAACTTTTGTATTCTCTATGTGCCGGAGCGAAGATCTACGCTCCCCTAGACACATTCGCGAATTCGGCCTATTTTACCTGCGTTTATGGGTTTTTAAAGCTTATCATTGTTTGTATCTCAAGTTTTTGAATGAATGAACGAGTTCTATTTTGTCAAATGCAATCGTGCAAATTGGTGCAAATCGGACAAAAAATCATTCCAAATGACGTCTTCAAACCGCACACTAATTGTGTTATTTATCTGTTAAAAAAGTGTTTTTTTTTTAAAATAAAAAAGTGTTAAAATTAGGTATTTTTATATTCTTTGATATATTTAGAAGAAAAATATTGAAATACAATATTTTTAGTGTATTGCTTCCATGGTTTTATTCGATAAACGTAAACGTACATTCCTGACAGTAAATTTCGTTACTTATTTTCGTAATTAATAAATAAGTAATTATTGTACAAGTAATTATTGAAATATAAGTAAAACCTATTGATTGCTACCAAAATTCTAAATCAACATGTACAGTTGCCGGCAAACTTCTTGAAATTCTTTGGCATAGTGGAGAATGCGCAGAAGACAAAATTTGGGTTTCGTTGGTGGAATGGTACATGCGCAAACTTACCCCCACTACGCCGTAAAATTTCAAAATGTTTGCCGGCTACTGTACAAAAGGCCCAAGATTTTCTGAATTTTTGTGATTTTATTTTTTACGAAAAAACCGTGAAACCATGCGTGTATTAAAAAAAACACACACACATTCATACTATTTTATCATAAATGTCGATATGCAATGATTTTTTTTTGTTTAAATAAAAAAAATATCTTTTTTCAATTTTTTCAATGTTGCCAACACAATATTTTATGAAAAATAATTATTTATTTTTATTTGTTTATTAGAGATAACACTACTGTTATAATTTTATGCCTACTTAATATTCTTCTTTTGTGTGATATATTTTGTTGCACGGCACGGCACACAACGGAACATCGCACTCATAAAACACAAATATGATACACTTTCACACACACACTCACATATTGCAAATAAACGCAACATAATTAATGTATTTTTGTTAATAAATAACTGTTAGTATTCAATAAAAACCGACAAATATCGCAAAACGTATACGTGTACAAATAAATTAAAAATCGAAAAAAATAAATCTTATTTGCCGCGTACTTTGCGCGTGACCTTGACTGTGACCGGAATATTTGAATTTCAATTGTACAACACGCGTTCGGGGCGCCATCTACAACTTTCCTATACGATTTTGAAGGCAGAAAAACTTCTATTGTTGATTTAAAGCTATAATCGGCAATGTTTTTGAGTTGAAAATAGATCGACAGGTCAACACAGGATTTCTATACTGGGAAATATCACGTTTTTCAAATTCGATACGCGGCCGTCGAGAAATCATTAATTACATTCCCGTCGCACATATCCGACGCGGCCTGTGGGGACAGGCGCTCCATCGCATATATGCGACGTGGCCCCAGGCTCATGGAACAGTTCATCTAAATCAACTCCATATTTAGTAAATTTTCTCCTACTTTCATTTGTTAAATATTTTATACTTACCCATATTAACAAAAAATATTATTTAAATATACTTTTGTAAACTTTTATTGATGATTACCTACTTAAATTTTTGTTTATTTATATTATTTCACAAATTAGATGAGACGTTTGATTGCTAATCCAACAATCGTTAAACCATAAAATGCACAATTTAAATATTTTTTGAACGGTGAAAATCTTTGTCTTGTTTTGTGTAAAAATCGGCAATTACCTTAGAGTATGTATATTCAAGATTGTATTGTAAAAGAGTATATATAAGATATATATACTCTTTTATAAGGGAATTAAAGAGAGTGGAGAGTTCTAAATTGGAATCTGGCATTCCTAAGCTTGTGAAATATTTTTTCTTCTTTGCCGTGAAATCTAAAAAGCAAATGTATAATTATTTAATAGTGTTATAATAATTAAATAAACATCCTTCTTTCAAAGTTTTTTATACTAGATACATATGAGTTATCTAAACTTTAATTCAATTAGTTTATTGACTTTATTCAAGTTGAGTTGAGTAGCAATTTTAATGTCATTTGATAGTTATCATATATTTATTTATTTCAGGGATTTTCTATTCATATTTTGAAAGACAATCGAATTAGCATGTGTAAGCCATGCGCACGAGACACATACAAATTCGATTGTGTCTCTTAAATGAAAAGAACTCTAATTAGATGTATATTTTTAGATAATTAATTTAGGTAGGTCATAGAAAAAACATACATTTTTTCATAAAATTTTTATTAACTCAGTTTTTAACAATTAACATCGATTTTAAAAACTTACATTTGTAATATTTGACGAGGCTCTCTAAGAAATATTCCCTATACTACAATTATATTTTTATATTACTTTCCTTAGCAAAAGTTTTGGTCTAGTGTTTACCTACTTCTACATAGATAATTTACAATTGTGATATTTATATTATTTTCAGTTATATTTAGCTATAAATATTTAAGTATGCATTAAATACTACCACGGCTATACTTAATTTATTTTTCAAACAGGAACTATGTTTAATTAAATTTCATAGGTAAATTCATTCAATTATTTTACCTGGCAGCTTTAACAAATACTATATAATATATTTTCTATTTATATATAAGAATATTAGTATCAGATGCACATTTGTGTTCAGTTTTCTAAGGTAGATCTATATTTCTAATAAACATATAATTGTAAAATTCTATGAGATTTCTTATTTTATTTAACGCTTAACAATTTATGCAGTTGTTATGTAGTACACATTATCAACAGCGTCCTAAATATCTTCAATATCCGTAATAATTTTATGAGTAAAAGATTTGGTCATTGAGAAAGAACTTGGTTAGGAAAAGGTTTGTAATAAAATTATAATTATAGTTGGTTCTAACCATACAGCTATCTTCCAGGCTTCCCGAGTTGTGATTTCATAGCAGGGGATTTGTATCTTCCCTGAATCCTTTCAAACATTGTCCTATTCTATTTTTGGGCACCCCAGGGACTGAATTTCCATTAACATTCCCTCACGGACCTTACAAAGTGTTCTTACAACATGTCTTGCGCATTCACTCATTTTGATTTCCAAACTCCTGTGGTATTTGGTTGGAAGGCCTCAAAAAGGTTAGCCTTTGTGCGGATGCGTCTTTGGGATTTATTTTAAACTGATTCAGGTATTCTCTGAAGAATTTTATTTTCGAATACTTGGAAAGCCTTTAATTGCTTCTCCATGAGGTTCCAGGTAACACATCCATTAAGGAGTCGAAGAAGCTGAGACCCAAAAAAAACTTGTGTTCACATTTTTTAAAGCAGTATAAAAAAAAACCTATCATACTATTTATTCTACATTGTGTGTGTCGATATAAAGATAAACGATCACAAGTTTATATTGCATAATTATATCAAATTTCTTCATCAAGAAATTTGACGGTGGTAGTTTATAAAGTAAAATAGTTTTTATAACACTTAATAGTTTAATGTTAATCTGTTCTGGACACAGAATGGGTTAAAAATTAAGATGTTCTCCATAATGGTTTATATGTCAGAGCAGTTGAATACTTTAACAATTTATTAATATACCTAGGATCCATAGTATTGACATTTTTTTTAAACGCTTCAACAGGCCAAGAGGCCCAATTACTTATGTCACATCGCAAAAGCACCCAAGTTTGAGTAAATCACATGGATTTATTGTGACCCCACCGGGAGTTGAACCCGGAACCCTCGGTGTGAGAGGCCAGTGCCATACCCACTGGGTCACGAGGGCCACCAATTATTTGCACATACAATTTGTAAAACCAGTAAAGATTATAAAAACATTAATTTTGTAGGTGGTTTAAAGTTTATTCAAAGAGAAGTATGGTGGCGGGGATAGAGATGGAAAGAGGCTTTACACGAGCGGTCAAGGACAAAAACCTGATTTACAATGCATTGATTTATAAGGCAAGGGTCTAAAAATGATCTCGAGTAATGAACTAGGCTGGAGGATAGATCCTCGATATTGGAAACAAATTAGTACAATTTTTGTTGTACAAGCAGTTTGTTTAGTGTGAAATACATAATAAAATTGATTTGACATTTAAAATTATTATATTATTATAACTATTATTAAAATTTATAAGTATTGAAATCCTGTTTATTCGAAATTCAAGATACCAAAATAGTTTTACAGTGCAAACCAATAGGGAAAGTTCACTTTTTTTTAAAATAGAATAATCTTTATTTTGGTCTAGAAAATGTCAAAACATTTTAAATTCCCAGCAAAAAACTTTATTTCACGAATTACAAATATGAGCATTACAATTGTATGGGACCCAGATCTACAAATACCACGGCACTACTCCAAACACGCGAATTCATACGTCACGACCAATCGTATGCGTTTTAATGGAGTCATAGTTTTAAAGATTTTTACAATAAAAATTATTTGAATTAAAATATTATCCCACATTATCCATACTGATTCACAGTATATAATAGATATTTATGATCTATTTAATATATTTGCATTGGAATTTGTAAAATGTGAAAGTTTCCTTTTGAGTCAATTATATATTCGAAATCGCAAAAATCCTGAGGAAATATCTCGAATACGCCATATTGCTTATTTATGCAAATTAGCCACATGGATTAAGGCGGGAACTTCTAATATCAATCTATTTGACAATTTCTTACATTCGTTATGCAATGTCGAACTATTTGATAAATACCGACATGCAGCGGGTGCTAATATGGATCCAATTAACAATTGCTGACATGCGGCAGGGACTACTATTAATTTACTTGATAAAAAGGCAAAGTGTGGTGGCGGGGATCAAGATGGAAAGAGGCTTTACACGGGCGGTCAAAGATAAAAACCTGATGTACAATGCATTGAAGCAAGTGTCTAAATATTATCATGAGTAATGAACTATCAGGGCTTTTGAATTAACGAGGTTAATTCAAAAGAATCTGTGGAATTGACATGTTGGGTTTTAGGATTTTAAAATTTTTCGAATTATGTCGAATTTTGAATTAATGGGATTTTACTGTGTGTATATGAAAAAAGTTATACGACTATTTATGCTATTGAAAATGTATGCTTTATGAACTCATAAAATCAAGGTTTATATCAGTGGAGAAAAAGTGATACACTTTAAACCTGCTTTAATTGTATAATACATAAGATGACTAATTTTATACGGTTTTCATTATAAAATATATTTAAAAAAAAATCTAACAAGATAATTGTATATATCGGTAAAAATAAAATAATTTTTGGTATTCAAACTCAAAAGGTTTAAGCACTGGTTGTGGTTTTTCACATTTTTTAACCATTTTACTCCTTTATTTCCAAGTTCTCTCCTGCCCAAATGTCACACTGTATTTACTATATTTCTTCATGTCACGAAAGAATTATATAATATTCGTATGCGAATTATTTGAGGCTTTTCATAAACAAAAAACTTCTTATCAGCATCCCTAAATTATCTATCACAAGTCATCCAACTTCACTAAATCTTATTAAAGTTATTGCTAATGTGAATAAACAAAAATTTTTCATCTGAATTTTCATCTGAAAAAATAATCATAAAAAATCATATTTTGTGGAGGGTATACATCATTAAGATCTGCATGTTAAAACATTAAGCTCATAGCTTGCTGTATATTCTTGTGATATTTTCTAAGGTCAAATTATAAATTTTTTAACATGTTCAACGTTATACACTACTTTGAACAAATATTTCATGGATAGGATCCAGATATAAGATTGTTCACAAATATGTAGCTTTTTTTTAAATTGTTTAACTCAACTTGTTTAAAATTATTTTGTTTAACTCAGTTACATAAATAATCCACATGGTATACGTCATTAATTAAAAACATATGTATTTTACTTAGTTAAATAAAACAACATTTTTACGTTGAAGATGAAATTAAAACAAATTGTAATATTTTTCTATTTACACTACTTGTGTGTGAAGAAAAATATTACAATTACTACATTTTCAAGACCGATTTATAAGCAATACTGTATATTGAAAAGTAAACTGAACACAAAAGAGAGATTAGAGAAGAACACAGGGTCAAAGGTTGGTCTCCATTAATTCTAGCCCAATACGTGAACAGTCCAAGAAAAGCTCTAATCCAATTCGTGAATAGAGCCAGCCATCACACTAAATAACCAAGATCGCGAATAATAGAGGCAAGTAGTTTCGCTGTTGAAGCAGTCAAGACTAGGACCATGATGCTCAATCATGAGCGCATCAACCGAGAAAGAGAGAGATTAGGTACTATCAGAGTGTAATATAAATATAAGTTTTTATACATTATTACATACTGCCATTCACACATATATTCTATTAAGAAGATACAATACAAATTCATTAGAAGAGATCTACTATAAGAAGTGAGAAAGGGATTGCTGATTTTTATCAGGAAATCTCCACAAATTTAGTACTTACAGAAATATGTAGGAAAATTACAATATTTTAGAGAAAAAGTTACATTTGTGGAAAATACCTAAACATGTAGACATGAACCAACGGAGATTTCTTGGTACATGGTCTGGTTTCAATACAATTGACATGCTTAAAATAATTATTACGAGCTTGCAAATTTTGAAACAATTATGGAAAGGTCAAACTAAATTGTACTCTCAAAAAGTAAAATGTCTCAGTAAATAAGTTGTGCTCTATTACAAAAAATATGTTTTTCCTTTTTGAAGAGACTCGGTTTGCAATAAAATTTGAAGAAAATTAAAAAAAAACAATGTACATTTTAATTAATACATTTTGTGAACCAGACTATTTAATAATGCAAGAATAAATACTTTAACTGTATTATAAATGTTTTTAAATATATGTGAGGGGGGACATACTTCCGCTGTGTCCCAGTCCACGTGCTTAAAAAAGGGGTTTAGTTCATCGCTGTACAATTTTATACTCTGTGATAAGAACAGATTTAAACAGTACACAATCTGTAGCATGCTTGTGTATACAAAACATGCAAGCTTAATCTATTTACATCTATTGATCCACCATTTCGGTAAAAAATAAAATTTATATATTGTTATTGTGAAATAACTCATTACCTAAAAACAAATGAGAACTTCATATAAATGGGTATGTTTTATGTCGTAACCATAACTCTTACTGCACGAAGATGCTATACCTACTTTAAGAAATAAATTCAGAGTTTAGATAAATTTGTGGAAATTTTGACTTGCATCATATTGTTCCCGTTTAAGCGAAGTCGCCAAATGCAAAAATATGATTTTGAGATGATTTGTAAGTTTGGAGATAAAAGACAAATTGTGTTTTATTTCTGAGAAATAAGCATTACTCCTTTAAAGACTTGTACTTTTTATAATAATAATTATTAACTCATTAATTAATATACTCGTTACTGACCAACAATATTTATGCAGGGGGTCTCACAGCCAGTGGCAAACACTTCGGGGGAGTCTTCTGCATTCAATTTTGAAAATAAAATATCCTTTTACACTTTTCAGTCCAATTTCAATATTTATGACTTATTTTATATAAAACGTTTACTTAAGTCGGGTAATGTTACTTGATGTACTGCTGTATGTCAATAAAACCTACATTGTTGAATTATTTCGTATAAACAAGCATCTTAGTCCATGTAATAGTAAGTATGAGTGAAACTATAGAAACAGAACATCTTAATTTGTTAAAAAAATCTTATTTTTAACGGTTACATAGCAACTTCATCCAGTAATTTCTTCAATTCAAAGAGGATTTTGTGAAAGGGATAAAATTGATTTATGAATATCAATACAAGGGAGCGTGTGTGCCAAAATTTCTATTTATATATTTTTTGTACCATCGGAGAGAATGTGCTAACTATATAAAAAAATTTAATCTATGGTAACAGTAAAGTTACATGAAAAAACAGTAGTATCTCATAACAGAAGCTGTTTTCTGTTTGAAACTTAAACATTTTATAAATAAAGGTGATAGGTAGTTGTGTTCCAGGTGACAGACACTTGCATTTCCTCATTCCATATAAACTATTTAATTGTTTTTACTATAAATTCAATATTTTTATATAAACGAAAAAGTATGTATGTAAGCCAAACTGTAGCCAGTGCACATTAAAAAAAATTAAAATCTAAAACTTTTATCATTGGTATTAATGGTTCCCGGCATGTAATCCCGCACTTGATAAAATTAGACTTACTGAAAAATCATATTTCATACTATTAATATAGATAAATAAACAAATCTTTGGTGACCTTTTTTAATACAAATGTATCGTACAAATTACTTTTTTGAATTGAACAAGTTTAAGTTAATTTAAAAATTAAATTTTACAGTTACCATTTTAAAAATATATTCATAATATTTAAAAATTATGTTACTTTACAATTAGAAAAAATCAATATAGATATATACTTGAAAAAATTATATTCATAATGAATTATAGACATAATAACATAGTATGTAATGTTTTTATTGAAATTAATGTTGTTTTAAAATTTATATTAATTATTTAAAATATTTCGTTCTATGACAATTTGCTTTTAATACTAACGAAAAGTATAAATAAATTATGTACTGCATTAATTAAATACAAAATTTTAAAATATCATAATAACTTATGACAATAATTCAAATCCATATAAATAATAAATATTTGAGAAATACCGTTTCATAATTTTTAATAATAATTTGTTAATTTAATAATGATAGATAGATAGATATATAAATATCATAATATTGAATGTTATGTCTATGTCTCTACAGAAAAGTTTTATGTTTTACATAAAGTTTGCTAATATTTATAAAAAAGGATCTAAATTAATCTTATTTGGATATTAAAATGGCAGTTTTGAACATGTGTGTGCGCTTTTCGATTAATTATTAAGATTTAATGGGTGTAAATATTCATCTACTTTAGCTCAGCTCCTTATATTATATATAGGTATATTAAAAACACAATAAACGAGATATATTTAATTTTTGATTCTAATGGACACATGGTGGTAATACACAGAACAGAATTCCTGGGACAACAAGTTGACTGTCATTTTGGTAAAATGTGCAGAGCATTATATTTTGGATATACATAACCAGGTAGGTACTTATACTTAGCGTATATATAATATTCACATTGCTTCAAGCATCTTAAATGGACACTAATGTTTAGTGTTTTTAATATAGAAATATAATATGTTTACATCAATTCCTTGGTGAAAGTGTTTTTTTTCAAACAGCCCACAATTTTGAATTATTTGATTTGATCATATCTCGCAAAAGGACTAGTAATTGTTTATCTTATTATGCCTCTCACACTTAACTAAAATGGTTGCCAACAGTGCCCGGAAAAGGCTGTATACCTGATACAAATTGTTAGTTAATGAACAAATTGTTAATAATTTTTTTAATGCTCAGTCTAATGGATACAAAGAATAATTATTTTTTGAGATTTCAGATGTCGCTATTACATTTTTCTTACAAATTCGTTGATCATGTAATTTGAATGTATAATTTGATAGATGTGTAAAGTTCTTTAATTAAGAGCTAATTATAAAATTAATTTATGCAATTTTTATTAATAATATCGCATCTAACACGGTACGTATTTATAAACTATATTTGCCCTGTATACAATCAATAAAAGTCAAATCCATAAAAAGCTTAACGTTTTGCACGATTCGTTTAAGTAGGTATTTACATATTTTTTCCAGAAAACTTTAACGATGAATGATAGTAACACTTTGGTTTTAGATAATCACCCATGAAATATGTACTTATAATTGGAATCGTTTGATAAAAATATGACGACACTTTAAACGTTCCAAATTTGAAAAATTGTCCTGCGGATAAATACGGTCGCTATTGCGGCGGGCACCTCACCACAGTCGTGGTGGCAAACTCGGAGAATGTTTTGTCTATGGGAGCTCTGTCATCATAGAGTGTGGGTGCCTGCAGGATTATTCCGGCAGTTCCGGCCAGAACTGCTAATGTGAAGATCCAGAGGAACAGGCGGTCCAACACCATGGCGACATATTTCCAATCTTCTTTCACCTATAAAATGAGAAAAGTTATTATTTTAACAACTTATATACCTATATGCATTGTCAAAGTGGGTGCAACCTTGGAAGACTCAGAAATGATAAATATAATATACTCTGGATATTTAGTGTCAGATGTATTCATGTAATACGTGCAGGCCTCGATTTATAAGGGGTTGGAAGGGTCAATATATATTGAGGTCCCAAAAACATTTGGTTATTAAAATATAGGTAGGGTTGAGGGGCCAGCTTTAGCCACTTTAAGATATTTTTTGCGCATCACTACGAACTCAAAAATAGTCAGAATCAATTTTTTTAAATTTCCCCATATAGCATGTTAATTACTTTTTTGAAAATGTAGAAAAAAAATATGTATATAAAATTTAAAATAATTTAAAATGGAAACATCAAACTTGAAATCTGTCCAAATGTGCCAGTTCTGGCCGCTTCAGTTTTTAGAAGGTTTCTTAATATTTTGAATAAAAATAAAAGAAGATAGGTAAGTAACTATAGGAAAATCATGAGTTTTATTATAATTATGATCTTGTCGTGCCTGTAGCTAAAGAATGAGGTAGCTTTTAATGCCACACTTTACCCGGACACATCAATTTGGAAAGATAAGAAAGAATTTTTTGCTTGAAGTTTTCTGGAGTATTCTGCCATGTGTATCTGACTTCTCTGGCCGACGTTACGGATCTCATTGCAGGGTCCATCATCAAGGCTGATGATGGACCCTGTAATGAGATCCGAAACGTCGGCCAGAGAGGACGTATATACATGGCAGAATATCTCAAAAAACTACACGCAGAAGATTCTGAATGGCCGTGAAAACCTAAGAACACTTTTATAAAGAACTTTAGTCCCATTTGTGGAAGCGGGTAATGGCATTATCATTTTAATACTATTCTCTGCAACAGATGCCAGATAAGGTATTTGTGGTATAACAAATGTATTGGATACTCTTCTTCCCTTTCCCGGGATAACTTATTTCACAACCGTTATCATTGTCTTCCGACGCAGCAGGGTACAATATTTTTACTTCTTTTGAATTATACTAATGCATAGCCTCCATCTTTTGGACTTCTTTCTAATTCTTCATTTTCTGAAGATTTTGATTTAATAAATCCATTTTTTTAAAGAATGTTCTTAGATTTTCACGGCAGCTCAGAATCTTATGGTTTGTATCTTCTGGGATATTACGTCGTGTTTTTACGACCTTCTTGGCCGACGTTTCGTCCTATCCTATTGCAGGGTCTATCAACAGGGCTGATGTGTTGTTGTGAGTGTTGGTGTTGTGATCTCACAACAACACATCAACCCTGAAGATAGCCTCTGCAATGGGATCCAAAATGTCAGCCAGAAAGGTCGTAAAACATGGCAGAATACCCCAGAAGACACGAACCAGAATAGTTTTTTTCTCGAGTAATTTCCCGTAATTTGTTACCGAGTATAATATGTTTTTATTAAATAGCTCTAACATTCAAGTAGGAACACAGTATGAAATCAAATCAGTTAAATCAAAGATGCCCAGTTTGCCATTTACTATCCTGTATAAAAAAATGAAATCCCTCAAAGTTCGTGATAAGTTAGGTTAGCAGAAAAAATTATTAATAATAATAATTGATTTGTTCAACAGGTAGGTATGTTGAAAAATATTTTTTTGTATGGTCATTTTATTTGACTTTTAGTATAGTGTTTTCTGGTTTGTGTCTTTTGGGGTATTATGCTGTGTTTTTACGACCTTTATGGCCGACTTTTCGGATCCCATTGCAGAGTCCATCAACGGGGCTAATGTGTTGCCGTAAGTGATGTGTTATGGTTGAGTATTGCCTTACAATATCCTGTTAAGAGCAGGGTAAGAATGTTGTCGGTATTGTGTTAAGTATTGGCTAGCGCCGTGTCGATATCTCGGTATTTGTGTGTTACGTGGCAATACCATTTGTGCTCGTCAACCCTTTTGGAAATTGTAAGCGCCGTATGTCCCACGTATACTTTATCGCAGTCTTGACAGTCGAGTCTATACACACCGTCTGTTTCTAAGCGATCTCGAATCCTTCGTTGATCTCAACATTGATTGAACAATTGAGATTAGTGAAGGCCAGAAAGGTCGTAAAAGCACGGCATAATCCCCAGAAGACACAAACTACAAAATACTGAGTGGCCGTGAAAACCTTGAAACATGTATTAGAGTGAATGACTTTTTAGTATATTCCATGAAAGTTACTTTAGTGATACTCCAATAGTTTTACAGGAAATAAATCAGAAATATTGAAAAAATGCATACTTTGTTATCGCTTATTTCCTTAACCGTTGACATTTCACCCAAAGTGTAAAGAATATTTTATATTCAAAATTGGATGAGGAAGACTCACCCGAAGTTTTTATACTAGCTACAGTAGCTACGAGACACCATGTATTAATATAATGCACTAATTTGTGGTGGACAGTTGACGGGGATAGACATCTAGGCAGTAAGGCATTTAACTATTGTCACGAAATCACATGTAGCAAATATATCATAATTATGACTTGCACTTGAGCATTACTCTTAATTCAACAATTTGATGAGCATAACTTTTCTCTGTATAAAATAAGAATAAACCAGGATTCCTAGCGTAAGTGACATCTTTGATTTACTTTTCCCACTTGTTGAACACCGCCAAATATTTGAGCTGAGGCATCCATGTCTGAGTAGAACACAAGGCCAAGTATAAATTAATTTCCGTTATCTTATAAACTCTTGATCAAGGGGTATTCAAAATTAGAGTCCTTGAGATTTTTGGATTTAAAATTACTTTTTGACCAAAACATTGACTAGATTACCCACAGAGCAACGAAAATGTTGGGTTTCATTCTTTGGGTATGAAAAATATTGAATAAATAAATAAATTAAGACATTTGTTTTCAAAACAAGACTTTTCAAAACCATTTATTTTATTTTGCGTGTGAGATAACCTATCATTCTTGTGAAATTTGTAACTTTAGCAGCTGATGTCCTGAAACTGTAATTTTTTGGCTCGATGTATTAGTGTGCTCATAGTGCGATATGTATGGATAGTGTGTGTCCTGTTGGGGTTGCTGTCGTGGCGGGCCCCGGTCGGTGGTAGTGCGGGGATTGAGTGGTGTTGGGACGGGATTTATTGTTTCGTCAATTTAATGCATGAAATACAAAAAATGTGACACATGTGACCTTTCCGATGAGACCACAGAGGCACTTTCACAAATTTTAATAACAGCTGCTGCATCCATCTTTTTATATCATTCGAGGAAAGTCAACCAAGTAATTGGCCGTATTCTGAAAATAGCAACATTGCTATTTATTGTACCTTGTACGTATCTTGACAGTCGTATTTTTTATTTATTTAGAATTCAAACAGCTTATTTGATATTATTGTATAACCTTGTAAGGCTGCCAATTTGACGTGTTAAGTTTGACAGGTTTGAAATTAACGAATTCAAATCTGAAAGCTCTAAAATGTAAACAAACGTTAAGTTATTCAATTATGAATTTAAACGTCAAAATTGGCGGCATCACAGTGTTATACAATAAATGTCAAGATACGCAAGCAGGCACCTTGGTGGAGTCCTCCAGCATCTTGGTGTGCTCGGCGATGAAGCGCACGCAGAAGCAGGTGCGGTGCACGGCGGGCGGGCAGTGCGCGTGCGGGAAGGCGGGCGGGCGCAGCACGGGGCTGCAGTCGCCCGGGCCCACGTCGCACTCGCCGTCCGCCCCGCCGCAGTCGCGCCCGCCCTCCTCCGCGTCCCCGCACTCCGCCGCGTCCGAGGGCGGCGGCGGCCCGTGGATCTGGCAGCTGCCGCCGAAGGGGCCGATGTCCGCGAGGTTGCTGGAAACAGGCATTACACAATCACTCTACTTTTCAATATCTAAACTAATAGAAAAATGAGCTCTAAACACAGACCACAATAATATATCGACATGAATCAACGTAAATCTCCTGGTACACATATAATATGTAATAGGGGAAGGTGGTCTGAGACGGCATAGCGGCTGAGATGGCATAGTCGATGTATCTCCACAATTCGCCATCCAGTGGCTTCTCCATCTACATGGGTAGATCACTAATGCCAACATGTCGCGACGTGCCCGTTGCTAGTGCGCGAGAACTTTCCAGGTGGACACCTGGCTTCTTTTCGTAAAATTGCCTCACGTAAATTTATTTTTTCATAAAAGATTAACCAAAATTGCAATTATTCTATATGAGATATCAGATAAGTTTGAATGTATTTTTAGGGCTAAGTATGATGATTATGGTTTACTTAAATTAGAATTACGTAGCTTTCATACTGATGGAGGTGCAATTTTTTTTCTCGATTATGTGCCAACAGGGTAAGATGGCATAGGGGGTATGCCATCTCACCCAGCAGTCGATGTGGGAAGTTTTAATAAACCATTAAGTAAATAAGGCAATAACTAGTACTACTAATTAGTTTATTGTGTAAAATATTTGGTTTTCTGCAATAATAAGTTGAAGCAGAATATACAGAACCTGCGAGTTCTCAGTCGAACGAACAAACCGAGGCAGGGCGTTCAGAGCCTAATGACTTCCAGTCAAATAACCATTAACCTGAGCGAAGTTCAACTATAGCAGATATTTTCCTGTTGCTCAAATTTTTCCAAATAAAATGAATAAACCGTAAAATGCGAACTTACCCATCTGAAAACTGAACTGAGCAACAACTGAAAGCTATTGTAGCTGAGAAAAAAGCTGCAAATTTTAGGAAATCTGCTCGACAATTTGTGTTGGCAGCTTCTAGTGACGAGGAAGAACCATTTATGGTGGATGATGAAAATCCATCTTGCATTTATTGCATGGAGTCTTGGAGTCATTCTTGCTCCAGTGAATGGTGGCTTCAATGCCAAGTTTGCCGTCAATAGTGCCACCGGAATGCATCGGATTACCGAAAACAGCAAAACGCGTGATTTGTGATATTTTTAAGTAACCCTTACCTACAGACATTATAAATAACGCGTTTTGCTTGCTTTCACATCTACCTGGGTGCATATAGTGGGTATTGCTCAATGTATGCCATCTTACCCTTATGGGGTATGCCATCTCACCCAGGGGGGTTGGGTGAGATGGATTTATGAAACATTTTTATTTTTGATTGATGATAAAAGAAAATATGTTTTTTCTTAATCTTTTAGATTGTTTATTTGCTAATAATAAACTGTTATTTAATACAGAATGGCTATTTATTTCAATTTAATTACGTGTTTTCTCAAAATCAATCTTTTCAAAATCTATGCCATCTTAGACCACCTTCCCCTACTTCTATATAGCTAGTGGGGTCTGAAAATATGCGAAATCACTACAGTGCAGAAATATATGGTTGTCTCACCCATACCGGTGTCACTTCGAGTCTTATGTGCATGTCCGATAATTAGCGCCAATTTATATCCAGTCAGCGCCGCCACATGGGATAAATGAGAGTCACGACTCTTGCGCACAACAGGTCAAGTGACAGCGATGAGATAAAAGTAGCATTTTCTGCCCCGCTTAGTCCGTGACACCTCCACTTGTGGGCATTAGCAATACAGGGGTAGGTATTACCTACATATATGTTGGTACACAACCTAGTGCCACGTTTGGTGCCAATACGTTTGACTTGTTTAGAAAAAGCAAATTTTGAAACAATTATGAAAAAGTCAAACTAAATACTCTTAAAAGATATAATGTCTTAGTAAATAAGTCACGCTTCACCATAAAAAGACGTTTTTACTTGAAGAGACTCGGTTTGGAATAAAATTTATCAACATTTATAACAAAAGTAAAATAAATAATGTCTATTGTTCAAAATATATTTTGTTCACCAGGGAATTTGATTAATTATACAAGAATAAATACTTTAACTGCAATATAAATGTGTCTTAAACATACGCGAGAGAGCATACACCCATTGTGAGCCAATCCCCTCGCCCAAAGGTTTAGTTCATCTCTGTACAATTTTGCACTCTGAGGTGTATTTATGTATTTTTGCATTAGATGTAATTTAACCTAACTAACTGCAGACTCCTTTTTTATAAAGTATAATTTCAATATTAATACTAAGGTTTCTTGGAAACTCAGGCCGTAAACTTGCATCAGCCACCATTTGGCAAAACTGTTAATATCCAATAATAATAATTTTGCTGTCTGTCCGTCCGTAACTTCCTAGAATTTATAACATTTGATAATTCCATTTTCAAATTAGTATGATTTTAAAATTGTTATTAAATAAAATGAAAATATTTACTTGATAAATAAAATACTCAGAATTAGATTTTTTTTTTAATATTTCAGATTAATAAAAATTAAAACTAATTCGTGCATCCATTACTATATATAGCGTACGTCATTGGTATTAACCGTTAATCAAAATTTATAATTTTCTGTGTAACAATATATTCCTGCCTTTTATGAGTCGAAAATGTTCAAGCAACCATGTCTTAATAATGAATAGTTATCAATAGTTGGATATGCGACATCAAAGTTGCATTTTTGTTCAATATTTCCGACTTATTTTTTGTAAAACTTTGGACTATAATTGCAGTAATTTAAAGCGAATATGAAAAATTCATTCCCTTCGATACAAGTCAAATAAAATAATAAAAACCTTAATTTTATTATTAATTTTATTTTATAAATCAAAAATAACCCACCGAAATGTATTGATTATACAGGATGTAACAGATCTAGTCCACAATACTTTACAGGTGGATTCCTGCCTTGATTGTGAGACGAAAATGTTCAAGCAACCATGTCCCAATATCAATAGTTAAACAGATATGCAACATCAAAGTTTGCATTTTTTTCAATATTTCTGACTTATTTTTTACAAAACGTTGAAGTATCATTATAGTAACTTATGTCGATTACGAAATCTTCATTTGTTTCAATAAATAAAATAATAAAAAAACTGAAAAAATTTCAATTGGAATTTCTGCGGGGTATATATCGTTTTATTTAATTTGTTTTTAAACAAATGAATTTTTCGTAATCGATATAAGTTACTGTAATGATAGTTCAACGTTTTGTATAAAATAAGTTAGAAATATTGAAAAAAATGCAAATTTTGATATTGCATAACTCCATAGCTATTGATTTAAGGTCATGGGTGCTTAAACATTTTCGACTCATAATAAAAGCAGGAATACAGTCCTGCGAGCTTATTAATTTTTTGCAAATAACTCTGTATATTTTTAAAAAAAGCGTAAAAAATATATCTGACAAAATATGTTAAATTAAAATCTCAATGACATGGGAATAATTAATAGGAATATTACGAGATACATATTTTATTTCGATTAACGTTTAAAAATTCAAGTGAAATGTATAAATATAATTAAACAAACCAACCGGTTTCGGAAATAACGTAGGTACCTTCATCAGGGTATACTAATACTAAGTATACTGGTATATTAAGTAAACCTTGACGAAGGAACGTTGTTTCCGAAACCGGTTGTTTTATCAAAAATAAAGTGGTGATAAGTAATTTTGAAATGCACTTTATTTGAAAGTACCTACTCACTGCACGCCGCGCCGCTGTGCAACAGGTATTACGATTGTGAACTAACCTGAACTGCGTCAGGTCTTCCTTGGAGGGCGTTCTGCTCGGCACCCTGGGGCTGAAGATGTCGTCTTCTTCCTGCGCCGTGGCCTGGTAAGGGTAGAAGTTGGGCCCCACCTCGCTCCCTCTCACGGGCCGCAGCACCACGCGGCCGCCCGTAAACCTGAAATACATTTTCAATTCTTGTTTACTGACGCTAATAAATTATACAAGCCTAAGTCAACGTATCTGAAATCTATGTTTCACGATCTATCGTAAATAATACACGCATTAGGCACAATGTTTATATATCTGTGCCGAGCGTTGACGATTTAAGCACCAGGTGTACATCTTTTCATTTAAGAAAGACAATCCAATTGCTATGTGTAAGTCTTTTTGCGTGTCCCTTCTATAATGCCTCTTTCAAAACAGCAAACACTTGCTGTAGCATGTGGTGATTTTATTCGTTTGGAAGAAAAACTAAGAAGAGTTTGGGTGAAGCAATAGCTGAAAAAACGGTATTGATATAACTATATGATTCTTTTCAAAGATTTGACAATCCATAAATGGATCCAAGCACTATATCTCTATTTAAGTACATTTTTTTATCTTTAATCTTCCATAAACATGGTAAAGATCTATAAAGCTCTATAAATCTTGTAAAACTTGTAAATTGTCGTTAAATAAAATTTTTCAAATTAATATTTACTGAAGCGTAAGTGAGGTCATATCTGACGGACAGATCTGTTTCCGCACACACAAGTGCGGTTGACTCTCAGGTTTGCCTGCCCCGTGTCCGATCCGATGGTTTTGAGGACGGGTAGTAGGCAGGCGACGGGCAGACAAATCTGTCTTTTCTCATCACACCCAAACAGAATTTCCCCGCCAGGCATCCATGACGGGTATATTCGGGATGTACCCGAGCGTGTATGGCCAGTTATCGGGAAATTGTAATGCTCCAGTTAGATGCGCAAACGATCTGTCGGTGCGTGGTCTGTAGCATTTGTTCCTAACCCCGTTTCCACCGCGTAAATTCCAATCAGAATATTTCAATCGTACAACTTGTCTATTTACTTAAATAAATTCAGTGTAAATCGTATGTACATGATTCTGTCCAATTTACCTAAACCTACTGCCTGTCTTCAATTCACCTACACAAACATTTACATCTCACATAATCTATTCCTTCTGATATCATCATTCATATAATAAACATTCAACCCGATCTCCAAATATCTCAGACAATGTTTCATTATACTAGCGTAAATAACACATCCAGATTATTAGCCAGTATGAAACTCAAATTATGTGTTACGATATCGCCATTAACAAATACGCAAAGCGATACTCAACATATATATCTCAAATGAATAATCACAATGAGATAATATGATAATAAATAGTCAGTGAAGAAGTAAAAGAAATGGAGGAGCGTGTACTCATATACACGCGCTAGAAGTCATACTTCTATAGCGTGTACATGAGGCAGTTGGGCACAAACTGAACACTTTAGGTATTAAAAAAATAAACTGAGGCGGAGTGACACTGTAAACACGTCCACCGGTGCCGGCTTCTTCGGATATCGAAATGCAAGTACAAATATAACTATTCGTTTGAGATTGCTAAAATAAGAGATAAATTTCTTCGAGTCGACGTCTTACGACGATTCGAAGACATTCATCATCGCAGACGTACGATGCGACGAATAAAAAAACGTGTGCACTTTCAAGAAAAGTCCAAGTGCCTACCCGTTTTCATGTTTATCGATTTTCTTTGACAGCAGCATTCAGTGTCGAATAAATTAATGTGTTTTTGTTTTAAAAACGAATATCTAACAATAAAGTCGTTTTTGCAAAAACATCGTCAATAATTAAAAATCCTAATACACACCAAAAATCGTACTTCAATAAACAGAAAATAAAAATACGTAATTAATATTTTCATGTTCTGACCAGTTTGTTACTTGGTATCCTATGGGAAAGCCAATTTTTTTTTCAGGGCTGAGAGAAGGCTTACAACAACAAAAAAATCACACCCCTGACATTGGAAGTCGTTGCATAGTACATGTACACGTACAGTTGCCGGCAAACTTCTTGAAATTTTTTGGCGTAGTGGGGGAATGCGCAGAAGACAAATTTTGGGTCTCGTTGATGGAATGGTACATGCGCAAACTTCTCCCAACTACGCCGAAAATTTTCACGATGTTTGCCGGCTACTGTACCTGTGGATTGCACCAGATTAAATTACCAGTGTACATAAAATTTCGTTTCATGCTGCACAATGTAAAAATAATATGTTTATTTTTTTAAAAGAGTTCGATATATTTATTGTACGTTAAATCCAAAGATTGATCATTTTAAAGGCCGAAACAAATTATATATATTTTTTGATATTGTCATCTAAAACCGATCGGTGGAACAACAATAAATTAATATACCTAAGGAGACACTTCTCCCAAGAGCATATATACTGTTGATTGTTGATATAGTATATTTATTTCAAACACTTTATTCCGTCCATCCTGTCTAGACTACGTCTGTTGTTTAATACAATTTTTATAAAATATAATAGAAAATAAAAAAATATTTTTACGGCTAACTAAAGACTGTTTTAAATATTAAAATAAATAAAAAATTAGATCGACTCTTGAGACAAAAGTTTCTTTGTAAGGTCTTATTAGAACGATTTTTATTTTCTGCAGGTTTTAATTACGTATCAATTCCGTTTAATTAATTTCATTATGTAAGTACCTACCTTTTTTATTTAATCTTTTGAAACCTAAAAAAAATAATTAAGAAATTTAAATATTTGCCCATTTCCTATATTTTATAATATGGCGTCTTGGAGATGCTATAATTTAAGTAAAAATCTATTAACTGGGTATTTTAATTTTATCGTGAGCACCCTTAGTTTGGGTAAGGCACTGTTTGGAGCAAGTATGATGTACTCAACTCAGTGAACTTTCTCAAACAATTTGAAGGAATAGTTGAATATCATCATTCACACCTTAATTCCTGTTACGTAATACAATGTGTGGCTACATTATGATCAGGACCGCAGAAATGAGGTTTCTGGGGTAGATTAGCCCGAGCCCGAAATTTCACGAGGCCCGAGAATTAACTGTAAGTCGAACACCCCCACCCGTAAGTCATACACACCAAATTGGTTGGGGTGGTGGAGGGTGTATTTTGTTACATCTATGGCGTAATCTTTCGGCAGCAAAGATTGTGAACGAGGATAAATACATGCAAGAGAAGAATACGTACATTTTATGTAAGAAAGAATCGTTGAAAAAAGAAAATGTACTGACTTTGATTAAAAACTTCCGAGAGGCTGACTAGTTTGATATTTGAAATTAGACTCGTATCCCAAGTCGCTCGGAATTTCAAAAAATGTGTTGAATAAACATAGCCGCTAGGTATATTGTTGAATAGCTTTTTTCCCTTCCAAAAGCGGTAAAGTTAATAAAAAAAGAATAAATAACAACACCAGCAAAAACGATTGGCAACTTATATCATTAGAAATACAGCGACTATGAGAAATAGTTTACATATTTTTGCATACCTATGTCAATAGACAGGACCGAAAAATAATAGAACTATAACGGTGCATTTAAAACGAAACATTTAAGTGACGTGTATCTAAATTTGAAATTATAACATTAAGAAAATTCATAATTTTAAAGAATTATAAACTTGTATTTTGACCTTGAAACGCACACACAAAGAAGTTTTTCGTATATTTTTCCCTACAACACACCACACGTAATTAAAATCTTTATGTAATTGAAATTATTATTTTTATGTAACACACTCGCAGTGACTGCGCTCGCCCTGACTGATATCACCCGTGCGGTCAAAGCAGATTCTATAAGTTTTAAAAGAACCTAATAAAAGATATAAAAATAGATTCTTGTGAATGCTCACAACCCTTTCATCTATTATCTAAAGCTTAATATTTGTTTACATTTGAAAGCTTTATGATTGGTTGAATTCATTGATTCTAAACCCGTCAAACGTAAAAACCTCAATATTGACGACGTTACAATGTTATTCAATAACAGTCGAGATAGTAAAATAGAAAAGACCGTTTTTTTTCAGAATGCGGTCGACTAATGAATGAAGATAAAATAAATGATCGATGGACATTTCGTGAGGAAATAAAAGGTGTGAGAACAATAAAGACGCAAACCTTTTGAGATGTTTGTTATGGTGTAGGAGGTTGGGCATGACCGAAAGTGATTTGTATCTTATACGTATGTATACTGTAGGCAAACTGTGGCTGGGGGTAGGTAGGTGAGACAGGTATCAAAAGCTTATTAAATAATTTATCCAATAATTTACAGCATTGGAAAAATATTCAAAAATAAATAATTATTGTAGCGAAGTTAAAGTCAAAGACATGTCGACAGCGGAAGTCGGCTAAAAAGGGAATGACGCTCTAATCTCGCAGCTAGCGCCCGCGTGCGCAACTCGTGCGTTAACGTCAACACGGATGATATACTCGCACGGAACGTCAAAATTTCCATATATTATATCTCTATTACACGAAATTAGCTCCATTTTCCTGAAAGAGTAGAATTTAAATTGTGTTGGTATATAATACAAGGCAACACAGAACGTGGCTCCTCTGTATATTCAAGAACTCTGCAACTCACACAGCCTTAGAGTCGATCCACACTATCAAGGATCATTTGGGCCGCTCTCGCTCAAGTAAAATCTCATGACGTCCACACTAGGTGCAAGCTTAGATCACGCTTCAAATATTTTGATTATTTTGCGCTGATCTGCGTTTCAAGTTAGATATATAATTATATTATTATTCAATACGATTATTTTAGATTTGGTAGACAGAATAACGAAAGGATATGGTTTGGTCATGTATAACGTATGAGGAAAGGGTGGTAAAGAAAATATATGGAGCTAATGTTGAAGGCAACGGGCGTAGGGGGCGTCCGTGAAAGTCCGGGCACGATCAGATACTACAAGTATTAGAGGATGGCCCTGTTAAAAGCCTCAACAATTGTAGAGTATATACGAGAAGGTGTATGAATGTAGTCGAAGCAAAAGTGGTGTGCCAAGATATAATAATATGGCGTTACATCCTTTCTGCCTAACCCTGTGGGGAAACGGCGTGATGTTAGTTAGCAAGTTACAATTATTTTAATCGTGTCAAATTAGTTAATTTTTTTAATATTAAGTTTTTTAATCATTCATAAAATACATAAAATTCGATGTTTAATTTTTCTACTTACTTTAGACAATGATAAAAATCGTAAATTAATAAAAAAAAACAAAAAATACAAAATTATGAATGTGCTTATATCCTAGTTTGATAAATAGAAATGAAGAAGAAGTGAATACGTAAAGTGTAGAAGTGAATATTCAGTGGAAGAGCTGTTTCGCCGCTAAAGACAGGGAGCTATACTCTCAAGTGATAGTCAACGTTGGGGGGACCTGACGCGACACGAAATGACTAACTTCCTTTTCCATATCCCATATCCTTCCTCCCCAGCCTTCCACTTCTCCCCTCCCCTCCTTCCCTCTTCAAAATTTGTTAATTAAATGTATATTTTTCTTTTCTTTTGATCCATAAGTATTTTTCAAGACTTAATGAAACATAACTGGTTATAATTCTTTATTTTTATTTCTACAGAGGTGTATTTCTACTCATAATAACTCTCTGTTTTAAATTAATAAATAAAATAAGAGACTTCATTTAAAAAAAACGTAAATGCTTCTTTTTACGAAATCATATGCTTAAGCTCGCACAAGAATGTTTTATTGCAGGACTAGACAGTTTTAAGTATAGAGCGCCTTGGAGGTGACATTTTTATAAGAAAGTAGCGCTGTATAAATTATCCAATACTATTGCTTGAACCATAACGTATCAAATCAAAAAATGTCAGCAAGCAAAAATCCTTAATTTTTCCTATTAGAAAATTCATTTCCGTCAATTTCTGAGGAGAATTGCTCGAGGACAGTGCGGGATCACATAACGGATATTTGATATACAAAGGTATTGTGTGTCTTGCGTAAGTGATGCTCCATATTGAGGGGTTTGAGCGGCCATCTCTACCCAATCAGAAATGGCTTGGACATATCTAGATATGACGTATCGAAGCTTTGGAACCCAACACTCGTAAGTCAAGGAATATATAGGAACAATCCAATCTAAAAAGTGTATCTTATTATTATTTTTAATGATTTTTTATTAATATCAAAAATTACATTTTAATTAAAATTAACCTCATCGATTGATACGGCAGTTACATTGTTTAGCAACATGATTATTTTGATGTACATTAGATCGAACTTTGTAATACACACACGTTGAGTGAAATTTGAGATTGTGACAGCAAATATATTATAGGCCAAACTGCGAGAAACTTAAATACAAGAATAAAAAAGCAACACCGTTGTTCACAGAACAATGACTTCTTAGAATTCGCCAACCACATAATAAGTAGGGATGGGTCGTCGACGTATTTACCGTCGACGAAACGAGACCGTCCACGTCCATCCATCGACGAGACGATCAACTAGTTGAATTCGTCAACTAGTTGACGCGTCAACTTCGTTACGCGGACGTCGCGGACGTTCTATCTAAACATCGGGACGATGGTCAACTGTCTACGGTTCGACGCGACGCTTCTCGACGGCTCAACCGTTGGCTATTTTCATGACGTTAATTTTTAAAATTTAAAGAAGTTCGAAGGAATATAGTTTCGCGGAAAGTAAAACCGCTACTTGTGCTTATATGTAAAAAGAAATATTTTATTATTTATTTGTTTACGCAAATTATAGGCTTTTACATATTGTTTTATATACTTCTTTCTATATATAATAAAGAAAGAAGTAGGTGTACACAACAATATCAGGTGTAAGCAGTAAAATATTAGTTCAATAAAAAATAAAATAATTAAACAGAATTGTTTTATTTTATACAGCGTAAAATTGGGAATTCACCGAATCGTCGCACGTGACATCCCAAAAAATCAAATAAAAAATAATAGATAATAGCTTATTAAGCCTATCTCGCCCTACGCATGTATTCAAATTTCAAATCTCTAGTCATAGTTCGTGTACACAGATCTGCACTCTATGGTAGTGTACTTTAGAGTTGAAATGAAATTACCCGTCGAGCCGTCTATGACGTCTATGGCATCTACAAGTCGACAGCGAGAGATGAGAGAGAAATAAACGGAGACGTTTTGTCTTGCTCTCGCTCGTTGCTTTGCATTACGTTGAATCTCGAATCGTCCACCGACCACGGCGTCCGCCGTCCACCGTCTACGAATTCAACTAGTCCATGCGATGAACGTAAACCGTCGACGCGTCGATGCAACGTCAACGGTTGATTTCAACTAGTCCGTCCATTCAACGCCCATCCCTAATAATAAGTACCATCTCTTCCTTCAATAATCATAGATTAAAACTACTCCACTCGGTTCCTCACAAAGGATTGATAATGAACAGCTTGGAAACTGTCGAAATAAAAAAATAAATAAATTCAGAGAAAACACTCATAAACAACATCACATTCCAACAAATATCTCCGATCCTTGATAACTTCCCGTTAAAGCCCAAAAAAATTCTCCCCACTGCTCCGCGACCCACTGCTCCACTCGAGTAAGATGAAAATTTCTGTATTCAGGTTAGTTACTAATTACACCTGACGATAAGAGGGACTGCTCCCTTCGCAACTGTAGTTGTGATAAATTTAACTCAACTTGTGTGTATTATAAAATTCAATCTAGTGTAAATCAAAATAAACATTACGCTCTCTTAATTATTTTAAAATAAATGTTCCTCGTATCACTGCGTGTGTCTCAAATCATTAAATTGATAAGAGCTCATATGTTTACACATTATTCCCCGTGAGTACTAGCACTCACATTTAAAAAAAATGAGTTTTTTTAAAGTAACCTATAATGTAGGTAAAAATCTCGATAAAATATAGAAGTCTCACAGAGACGAAGCTATTTATATGGTAAAATAATGGCGGAAGTCTTTATAGGGTGGCCCAGGATTTATAAACTGTATTAATTGGCTTAAATTATCCCTTTACATAAAACAACGTTCATCAATTCCACCGTCCGATATCAAATCCTATAAAGACTTCCATACACGTTTCCCATATTTGTGAGACTTTTATAATTTATCTTAATTAATGACTATCCCTCAGTGGACAAAATCCAGTGTTTGTATTCTCATAATAAACATATAAAAATATTGTTAAAAATCTTAATTATCTTAAAATATGAGTAATTTCTATCGACACTAGAAATTAATTTTGCGATAAACAAAAAAAATATATGGTAAATAAAATTCTACCTATAAGTACTGCATTTGAAATCCTTTTTTTATCAATAAATTATTTATGGAATGTTTGCGTTAAATAATGAAAGGATTATTAATAAAATAAATAAAAATCGTTAATTGCTTTTCAGCGTCGTACTGAATTGAAAAAAGTACACACCTGTAATTTAGGTTATAATTAAAATCATAGAGCCGATTCTTGCTTGTTTTATTATAATTTATAATAATACATAATCAAACATAATAACGTCGTTGTCTGTCCGTCCGTCTGTCTATCCCCGTAATTTCGTTCGAAATCACGGCTTAAAAAAAAATTAAGCGGCTGGTGATGGGGCTTGAATCCCGGGCCAGCGAACCCGAAGGCGGCTACGATAGCGATATTGCTTTCGTCGAGCCTGCATACCCATCAAAAATACAGTACATATATGGCTTAGCAAAGACGCGAACTTCTGTTTCTACAGTCTTTTGACAATATTCTCTCAGATAAACATTATTTTTCGCTTTTTTTTTTCAAAATACATGTCTACATACAACGCATGCCTCAATGTTTTGACTGTATGCGCCTGTTATGCAGAAATAAAAAAAAAACTGTTATTGGAGAAGGTACTACATATTACATTTTTGACATAAATATATATATATATATATAATATATATATATATATATTATATATATATATAATATATTTTGCTTGAGGGTTTCCGCGAGCGTTATTGTATGTAACAAAGAAATTTCTGGACTACTTCGCGTTTTCTGTAAATGGTCTCTCTGAGAAGACCTAGGCCGACGTTTCGACACGGTATCACGTTCCATTGTCAAGGCCATGGCAAGGTGCCTTGACAATGGCACGTGATACCGTGTCAAAACGTCGGCCTAGGTCTTCTCAGAGAGACCATTTACAGAAAACGCGAAGTAGTCCAGAAATTTCTTTTGTTACATATATATATTTATTTATCTTTTGATATATAAATTTCGGTTCACCTTAATGTGACTACTTAGGGTAACTAAATAAACATTTTTTGCTCAAAATTCCCATCGGCTTATTCCCTCCAAAAATTTTCGTTCCAAAACTTCTCAGGGCTTAACCGGTTTATTTACCCCCCGTGTCTCCACAGGGTTTTCACAAAAAAACCGCAGAATAAATGTATCGTGTTAAAGTTTAATGCGCGTGGAGTACAGGGAGCCCCAAATAAAGTACGGCTCTCCAGGATTGTTCTCGGGAGGAGAAACCCGTAGGCCTGGCAATTAGGTTTACGGGAGCATTTGAGTATGTGATATAACTTTTAGTGTACACTTGGACGGAAAGAACTATACATTAATGATTAAAGTTTCTGTAAGCTTATTACGGCTCATAAGGTACTCTAAAAATCAACAAAAATTATGGAACAAGTGAATTCGACTTAAATACAGGATGTAACAGAGATACATAAATTAGAACCGGAATTTTTCTGTAAGGTTTTAATAATTTTGTTTACTTGTCAGGCAAAAGAAATCATGTTGTTTTGTATTAAATTAATTTTTTAATTAAAGATAACAGTATGTGATAAACTGTAGGTGTTATATTTATTAATTATATAAATTAATAAATATAACACCCGAGAAATTAAGAATATATATAACACCTACTAAAAATAGTTTATAAAAATATTTTTTGTAATCAACCACATTTTTTTTATCTGTATTTAATATTTGTATTTATAATCTAATCTCACTAAACTAGGTAAAGAAGTTTGAGTGTTTGCTTCTAAAAATATTTTTTGTTATTCTGGATGGAGATCGCTTACTGGAGTTTTGTGTGACGAAAAGGTTTTGTATACAAAACTGCAGTAAGACCTGCAATGATCTACAGTTCAGAATGCTGGACTATAAAGAAGATTCACGAGCAAAAACTCCATACCAATGAAATGAAGATGCTCTGATGGTCTGGGGGTGTAACGAGACGTGACAGAGTGAGAAATGAGCATATCAGGGGTACTTTTAGAGTGGCCCCTGTTACTGAAAAGGTGAAGGAATCACGACTGAGATGGTGTGGTCATGTGATGAGGCATGGAGATC
This sequence comes from Agrypnia vestita, assembly GCA_016648135.1. Lineage (NCBI taxonomy): Eukaryota > Metazoa > Arthropoda > Insecta > Trichoptera > Phryganeidae > Agrypnia > Agrypnia vestita. Next base: position 82,662 of record JADDOH010003715.1, on the reverse strand, counting down.
ATGCAGTGCATTCCACTCGCGCACTCAAAATACAAGAAATAGAAAGCGCACTCAAAATACAAGAAATAGAAAGAGGTAGAGGTCGACCCAGCGCCACATAGTGGAGTAGTGTGGAAAAGGACCTGAAGAATGTCCAGTTGGACGAAGCGATAGCCCAGAACAGGGAATCGTGGAAAAAAAGAATAAAGAGAGCCGACCTCAAATGAAATGGGAAATGGGATGAGAGAAAGAAGAAGATAAAAATAACTCTTTATACTTAAACTAAAACAGAAAGTTACTAGCTTCGTTAAAAATGGACGTATAATAGTGATACTAATGCAGAAGACGTGTAATTTTTTGCACATCAACAAAAGGCGGCCCTTGTAGTCCAATTTCCATTCCGTAGTAGAATGATGGCCTTTTATACCGAGGATTCTAGGTACGATTCCCAGTGAGGTCGCACTGCATCTATGTGATTTTCTCAAGCGCGGGTGTTTTTGTGATGTATTTCACTGTAGTGAAATACATCACAAGAAGCGTTTAAATATAACAATATTCAACACGTAAACATGATATGAAGTGTAATGGAGGTATTGATATAAATATATATAGTTTAGACACAAAACTAAGAATCCAAAACTCCTCGTATGCCGGACTACATATCGTCAATCTATACTAGGCTATGAAATAATAAGATGTGTGAGTGCTACAAGAAATAATCTAAACCCTGTTATCAAAGCTCAAAAACCTAATTTAATAACATTTTCACATCCAACAAAGCAACTCTATAAATCACTCAGTCTACTCAAAATTCACCAACTTTACTGTAGAACAGTAATTATTTTCTCATCATTTATAATATTACAATGACACTCTTTGCACCATACAGCAACATACTATACTACTTAACAAAATAAAATACAACATCCACACACGATTACTATATTTGGACATAGACACTTCGATTTATAGCACCCAAACTTTACAACATTTTTGATTCCAACACAAAGCAAATACCATCACCCGGTCTTCTAAAAAAAATTTGAATGACTGAGTATCCATGAGGAAGAATTTTTCAGTTCTTATGTATCAGAGTGGCTTGAAAGCGAATGATATCTTTTAGTGTGATTTTTTTTAATTTCTTTTGTTTGTCTAAAACTTGGTTCTATTTTATTATTACATTTAATTATCTGGTTTCCAATATATTTAATTTGTGGTAGGTTTTTATAATATTTCTTTTATACTGTTGATATAACTTAAGTTTTTATACTGTTTATACTACTTTAGCTTAAAACATAGAAAATACATTGAAATGTGAGGCGGTTTCTCCAGAACAGGCCTGGCCTACGTGAGAAATCGTCAGAAATTCTTCCTGAAATTAATTTTTGCAAACAATTAAAAAAAAAACTGTAACTTGAGCTTGCGTCGTATATAAAAATGTTAAATATTCTTAAAAGTATATAGTAATATCTATTACAATTCCAATCATTTGATATTTTTAAAATAAATAGTTGCCTACGTAGAAAACACGTCGCACCAATATTTTCATTATTTTATAAGTAAGTGCTTGTACTGTAAAACTTGAATTAACTGACAGGTCTCCCGAGACCTGGAACTAATCAACTGACTCTATTAACAAATACTATGATAATTTTTTTTAAATATTTACATTTTTTTTTACTTAAAATTTAATATTGCTTACTCACTAGTCACGGTAAAGCCCAGTTAGATGAACTGTTTATGAAAGTAATATGTTCCCTACTGAATTCGTTTTTCCGCTCCGATTTCACTCGAATATACATACGAGGGCTTGGATTCGTTCACCGTTCCATTTGTAATCCGTTCTTCAGTTAAAATCTAATATTCAACCCTATATGATTTATATACAAATTATGTATTAAGATATATTGCATCGTTTCACTGATGTCGCTAATCTCGTATTACACAAATAAATCACATAGATTATAGCCGAGGGACATGTTGTTAAAACTGCCCTCCAAATCATTAAAATATATATTGACAAATGGAAAAAAAACATTAAAATTATGATGGTTAGTCTAAAAAACACATTAAACACATAAGTGTAGTTTCACCCAAACTATTTCATACATAATTAATAAAAAACTAACCCATAAAAACAAAGTTTTTATTTTACTCCCTTTCTTTGTAAATTAAGTTTACCATGATGTATTTAAATAATTGATTGACTGAAAATGAAACATGTCTAGACGAATATCTTTGTCAAAAATCTCTGAAAATATCTCTTTATTATTTGGTTTCTTCCCAAAAAACCGAAGTGTCATAAATTTTCGAAATTCGTAGTGAAGTACCTATTATACCTACCGACGGAGTAATTCAAAATTTAAATATTCCGTGATGTTATCAGGCCGCCGCGCCGTTGGTAGTAATCAAACTTTTGTAATGATTCCAATTTGAAAAAACCATTAAAATTTTTAATAATCCAAATTTATACTATAATTATTATTTTTTTAACGAAAATTTGACAGATCTTCTTGATCATCGCCACGAGTCTGCTTGCAAAGTTTCAGCTCGATTGGGTCACGGGAAAAGGGTTAAACATCGATCCAAAGTTTTTTCGTCAAGCAAACAGACGCCACAAGTTAAAAGAAAGGAAGTAAAAAAAAGTGACCCATAAAAACCATGTTTTTATTATACTCTCTTTCTCAATTACCTACTAGTGGAAACTGGTTTGGCGCTTAACCTACGCGTTGGGCTTCGGTCGAGCGACACTACGAAAGGGAGCAATAAAATTTTTCCAAAAATCCAAAATTATACTATAATCTGGTTCCGTGTCTACCAGATGCGTTGAAATATGTTCATACAACTTACTAAGTTGTATGAAAAAACCATTAAAAATTTGAAAATCCAAAACTTTATTATTTTTTTTTTTTACGAAAATTTGATAGATCTTTTTGATCGTCGCCAAGAGTCTGCTTGCAAAGCTTCAGCTCGATTGAATCTATTCTACTTTCTCGATCAATAAAAGATATAAGAAAGTAGATAATATGGTTGACCACAGAGATAGCTTAAAAAATGCACAAATACTCCCGATGGGAAAGGAAGATAAAAATACATCAAAAACAGATTCGCCAGTCCGGAAAATCACTCACGGCAGGAATCAAATCTCGAAACAAAAAGAAATTACGTTAATAATTAACAAGAAACTGTTACTTTTAATAATTATACGTACAATGTAATTAAAGAATGGTAAAATTAAGGCAAATGAAGAAGAAGCCGACCACAGATGCGCTGGATGGACTATATATATTAGGTCCTTACATATGAAATTGACGTTTAGTATGGGAGGAACATAAAGCCGATTTTTTTTATTATAATATATTTATTTAATCAAAGTATGTACCATTGCTATCTATGCACTTTTGCCATCTCATAGGTAGTTCATCGATCCCTTTACTTAAAAAACCATTCGGACGGGAATCGATAAAATCTTTGAAGGCGGTTTGGACTGCCCCATCGGAGTTGAATTTTTTCCTTTGCAAGAAGTTATCCAAATTTCAAAAAAAATGGTAATCTGTTGGGGCAAGGTCCGGAGAGTACGGTGGATGTCTTAGACATTCCAATTGAAGCTCCTCTAATTTGGTAGCCGTCTGTTGTGCAGTGGGTGGTCTAGCGTTGTCATGAAGCAGCAGTGGCCTAGAGCGATTAACCAGCCTCGGTTGTTTAGCAGCTAGCTTTTCCATCATGGTTTGCAGTTGCTGACAATCGACATCTGCCGTAATCGTCTGGCCAGATTTAAGAAAGCTGTAGTGAACGACACCAGCACTAGTCCACCAAACGCTCACAAGTAACTTTTTTGGAGTCAATTTTCGATTGGGGCATGGTTTGGCTGGTTCGACAGGGTTCAGCCATTGCGATGAGCGCTTCCGATTATCGTACAGGATCAACTTTTCATCACAGGTAATGATTCGATTTAAAATCCCTTCATTATTGTGCCGGTTGAGTAATGCAACGCAGCAGTCAACGCGCGTTTGTTGATTTGCTTCACTCAATTCGTGAGGTACCCACCTTTCAAGCTTTTCACCTTACCAATTTGCTTCAAGTGGATTAAAACAGTTTTATCACTAACACCGCAGCCTGCAGCTAACTCGGATGTGGTTTGCGATCGATCCGCTTCCACAATAGCCTTCAATTCTTCATTATCAACTTTGGTCTCCGGCCGTCCACGGGGCTTGTTCTGCAGGTCGAAATTTCCAGAACGAAAAAGTTGGAACCAAAAACGTACTGTGTTTTCTTTTGCGGCACCGTCGCCATACACATCATTAATCCTTCGAGCCATTTCTGCAGCACTGGTGCCACGGTGGAACTCGTACTCGTAAATAACGCGATATTTCAAGTTTTTCATTTTGTAAACTGAGTGACGCAAAGAAAAAAACAATTGAGGAAAAAACAAATGAATTATAATTTTCAAAACACAAATACATGAGTAAATAGCTGTATAAATTTGGATTTGGAATTCCTAACCAAAGAGAAGATATTTGAGATCAAATTTGCCAGTACGGCAAAACGTGAATTTCATATGTAAGGACCTAATATTAAGAAGAATGATAAGAAATGAGCGAGGATATTATGATCAAACATAAAAGTTTCATTGTCTGTCCGTCCGTCCATCCATCTGTCTGTCTCTATAACTTCCTGTATCGTCCGTAATTTCATTTGAATTGATGGGGCTTGAACCCCGGACCACCAAACCCGGTGTCTGTTAGTCGTTTCACGCATGTTGTTACGGCCGTCACTCCGTATGTACTGGAGCAAAGACGCGAATCAATTTTCCGTCATTTTTGACGGGTTGCAGCTAGCAATAAATAAAGCCGAGATCCGGAAAGCTGATTCTAAGTCCTGTATTTTATTTGTTTTCTGACGTCAACATCATATTGTTTCAATACAAATTTCGCGATAGCTGTGAATTCTGTGTTGATTTATCCGAGTAAATGCCTAATGGTAGTTTTTCAATTCCTTCACGGGGCGAAGAAACACACTTTGTTTGGCACAAAAAATAAATGGAAATCTGCAACAAAATTGTGTTTTCTCGGCGTCAAAGAAAAATGACAAATATTTCTTTTTCTTCTTTTATTCATTGAAATCCCACGTGGGTCGTAACTGGAAAGTATCTCAATTTTAATAACATGATAATTTTTTCCAATTCTTGTATTTTCCAATTTTTCAGCCGCACGCGTTAGCGTAAATAATATTGAAATGATTTAGTGAAATTAATAAAAATTATACATTGTTTTCACTATTTATTTATTGAAAATATCTGCATGTTTCGGGGCCAGTGGTCCCTTCGTCAGGTTACAATGAATACCAACAAATTATAAGTAAAAAATCGAAGTATAGAATGTAACAAAATAAAAATAATACATGGGAAATGATTAAATAATTAAGTACAAACATGAAAACAAATTTAAAAGATAATTATTTGTAATAAGGACCTTTTATTTATAATATTTAATTTACTATTAACACTTCTTGTGATTTGCAAAATTTCTTATTTATCCAATTGTAATTCTATGTAATTTGTACGGAACATTTGTAAACCTTTATTAATATCAAAATAATGATCCATAATCAAAAGCTGATTCGCAAATTCGGAATAATTATTGCCACTTAAGCACTCCTTGTTCTGAGTGCTCCTTAAATAATAATAATAGTGAAATGATAATATATAGTTCATTTTGGTTATGTTCTAGTATTATCATCACAATTTGGCATATAACAATCCAGGTCTATGGTCGATTTGCATAAATGTTCTGTATACATTTCTGGGCCAAATGAGTCAAATTCATATTTGAGCCAAATCTCTATTGTTCAAAATATGCCATATGCATATTTTTTCGTTGATTTCGTCTTTCACATTTGGGTGGCCGGTGTTTAGATATTTTTTTTCATTATTTATTTTCTTTGTTTATTACATATATACATATATTTACATGCCAAACTGCACAGCAGTTTTACGGCATATGCGTCTGATACATGGGTAATGATACCTATATGAGCTGTGCATTGGATTATGTTGACGGATAAGTTCCTCAGGATACTGTGTAAAAAATGCAGTTAGTTTGGAGATAGGTTTCATTGTATAAAAAATCAATGTAGTATTTCCAAAAATAATTCATTATTATAAGTTTTAAAAGTTAAACAGTTAAACAAAATTTATTTTAGAAAATGATACGCACGTTTGGTACAAAATCACTATTAATTAATTAATTTATTTCATTGCTTTACTTTTACATTTGATAAGGTTAAATTATACTACGCCTGCTCACTAGAGAGCTCTGTATTGAGACAGGCAAAGTTTACAATTATAACTTATATGTAAGTACATTTTATACAAAATGCATTTTATACAAATTAAATTAAATTTTAACAGATTATCTCGTTTTGAACAAAACTTCAGTTATTGATGACTAAAATCGTTCTTTCGTGAATTCCTTGACTTTTGGTAGCGGCCATGCAAGCGGTTAAATCTCGTAGAAATTGCACAGTTCGTTTTATATAGTAATCATTTGTTTTTGTATTGAATTCGCTGTCGTTGGACATCCTTCTTCTTCGAAACTGTTTTTTTTGGAATTAACGTGCTCGTCTAAAAGGACACCGAGTTCGAAAAAAATTCAAACGTAGGTAGGTACGACGATTTCGGGTAAAATTTTAATTGGAATTTGGCGAAAATCCCGAGCAAATTAATTAAGAAATTTTTGAGTAATAAAATAAATAAAAATTTCTAAAATAATATAAAAATATCATATTTAAAAAAATAAGTATTTACTGATTTACAATGTAATTCTGCTTCCCAAACACAAGTTTTTATGGGGTAGGGGTTTCGACGGGGCAGTACCAACAAAAGAAAAATGTAACTTAATATTGTTGTATTTATAAAAATATATTGAGTCATGATAAAATAATGATAAAAGTGAATTTGTGCGTTGATTTGTATACCACTGTGACATAAAGTAAACAAAAGTCCTTCATTTTGGACGGATTACAGCTAGTATTTGTATAATATTCTAGGGAATATATAAAATAAGCTGACGGGTTCTCGTGTAAATTTATTCGGGAGACATTACTTTAAAATCGACGGATGACACTGGCGCGATTATTCCTTTCACGTAGACTAGATACTACTGCGTCATCCAGCTATTCTACGTGAATCCAGCGCCGGGAAAATGTTTTATGGTAGTAGTGGTTAAGGTCACGCAGGCCCTGAGCATGTAGTATGACTCGCGTCCCCGCAATGGCGTCTAACGGGCGAAGTTAGTAAATTGTACACTAAGATATATTGAAGGCGCTGGGGCATTGACGAATTATAATAAAGACACGTTGCTTTCACATGTAGCAAATATTGCATTGAAAGAGACAACAAATCACGGCACACTTATTTCACAAAGGCTCTGCGTGTAGACAGAAAAATCAGATAATTTGAAGTCACGGTGACTAAAATAACATATTCATTCTAACAATAGTGTACGATACTCTGTTCCTTTTTCCCCGGGACTTTTTTCGGCGTAGCGTTGCGTCCGATTACAAAGAAGGTCCGTTCGATAACGAATGCAAGTATGGCAATTAATTACCCTATTTTTGAGTTGCCAAGATTTCACGTTTGTAACGTATCTACAGTTTATTATGTTATTGGGCTGGGGTATTAAAAATATCTTTCTTGTTTAGCATAATTTAATTATTGAAAAGTAACTTTTTTAATAGTTGATTTTTGTGTGCGCCGTAATTTTTTCCACTATCTTTATGTATTTATTATGATATTGATATATTTTTCACCATTTTTACGACATTACTAGCACAACGGACCTCGCAAGCACGATTTTCAGCCATTTTAATCAGGAATGTTACGGAGATCGCTTTATCGGAACCGAATTCAGAATCGGAGTTCTTAGATTTGGTTTCTCGGAACTGGAACCGGAATCGGAATCGAAGGCAGAGGCAGAAGAGAAATATGTTAAGGGCAGATCTTAAAAATTAAATTACAAACATTATTGTTCATCAATTTCATTTATATTGGCTTAAAAAACAATACATCTACCTTGGTGTTGAAAATAAAAATTATCGAATTTTCTTAAATCTTAAACAGTACTAGTAATAAATTAAATCAAATGAACTGACTCCAAAAGAAGCAAATCGTATTTTATGAACAAAAGCTTCGCAGCTTTATCTCCGTCCGATCTATTTCTCAACGGGTCATAGATTAGGCCAGCACAAACAAAAAGTTGTTTGCTTGCTACTGAGCTTGGTGAGACGACAAATACTGGCGGGAAACACGGGTTTCTTTATATATATATATATATAGAAACCCGTGTTTCCCTACCCGCCGAGTTTTCTCCACAACCACCCACCGGTGGTTATGGTGGTGGATAGCCCTCGGTGTCACATCGAAAATATGCGAGTTTGGTGGGGGTGGCTATGCGTGGGTGGAGTGGGTGACGAAAATGTGCATTCTAGCACTTTGTTTTGTTATGGAAAGGCCGCAAATGCTTCAGATTGTTTCAAAATAGGCGCGCTGACTGTCTCGTGCGTCTAGAAGGTTCCGGAAAAACCTGTTCTAGAAAGTTCTGAAAAGAGAAGGTTCTAGAAAATTTCCGAAAGTTCTATAAGGTTCTAAACTGAGTGGCGGAAAAGTGAAAGGTTCCGGAAAAACCTGTTCTAGAAAGTTCTGAAAAGAGAAGGTTCTAGAAAATTCCCGAAAGTTCTATAAGGTTCTAAACTGAGTGGCGGAATGCGTCGGTGTGTCTTTTTCACAGAAGGTTCCTGTGCATTCAAATTTCTTGAAAGTTCTGGAAGGAGAATGTTCTAGTAGGTTCGCGAAAGTTCTGTGACGATCCGAACAGTTACTAAAAATTTACGCGTGCGAAGCCGCGCGGGTACAGTAATTAAATAAAAAAATACTTCGTAAACACCACTAAACATTTATTTTCTTTATTCAATATGAATAAACACCTCTACAAGTTTCAGTATTATCCTCTATCCTCTCCAAGTTTAGTATACCTACGTTGTGTCCTCCTGAGGAAGAGAAATTCGTTCACGAAACTTGCAGAGGTGTTTATTCATATTGAATAAAGAAATGATATGTTTAGTGGTGTATACCAAGTCGTGTTTTATTTAATTAAAAAATTTGTCCAAAACTGCATTTTCGTCGGATGTAGTATTATCATCATCATCGCTACACAACAATATACTTGATAAAATCGTTTGGACATTGCTATAGGTATTGATCCGACCTCCGATTATAACTTCCGATTTCAATTTATCGGAACCGACACCGGAGGTGCAAAATCAATCGGAAGTTCCGACATTTCGGAATCGGAATCGAAGCTCCGTAACATCCCTAATTTTAATACATCCGACGATTGGCATTTGGCGCTCTTTTTCAGAAATCGCATCACGGCGCTCCCAGTGCCATCTTCGGGATATCATAGAAGCTCGTTTTATTGACCGCAAATGATGGCGGGAAGATAACAAGAAATATGTTATACCTAAGATATTTTTGTGTTCATCTCCAGCTGTGGTAAAAATCAGCAGTCATAAATGAATTTAATATTGAATCGGGTATATCTTGTACGAAATGGTAAAAATACAGTTCAGATTAATTCACAGCCAGGTCGCGCACAACTGCTGTTTAAATAGGTCTTACAATTATAGAAATGCGGGAAAGCTTCGGTAGAGGGAGGGGTAAATTTTCTCCGCCCAAAGTCTGTTCCAGGGATAAATCACGACTCTGCATAATTCCAGTTTTCTATTACGGACACACGCTTCCTCAAATACAAAAAGATTTTCATAAATATCTAGACACAATTCAGTGAAAGATATTTCTCCCGAAAATATTTCTTAATCTTGGCAAGATGTCCGTTTTGTTGTGGAAATGCAAATTTGATAAATTAAATAGAAAATGAAAATAGAAACTAACCCCAAAGCGGTTTCGGTGAATTAATTCGCGGCCTCAAATTATCGTTGGTCTCTAGAGAAATTAGTTTTGCAATCTGTTAAACCGTGAAACACAGTTAACTGGTTAATAGTTCTACTATATTAGTTAAAGATGAATATTTACTGATTTAACATTTTATACCCACTGCATTAGAAAATATTGGCAGCGTTTTAATTTATAAATATTATAATTTGTAAATATAAATAAGATATTATAATTTTATTTTATTTTTATTTTTTTTATTCTAGGAATATCAACAGTATACAATTTATTATAATAACACATAACGTATTGGGTAATTCGTAGACCAGTTATAGAGATCCACGGCATGAAATATTAAGTCAAGCAATAAAGAAAAAATATATTAAATAGAGGGATAGGAGTGGGAGTTAGAGGGGGAAGTGGAGTGAGGTGTATGGGACTGTGGCTGAGTGGAGTGCGTGTGTATTCTGTGCGTGACGTTGTATATAGATATGGGGGTATGTGCAAAGAGTGATGAGAGTTTGGCTGTGGTGTGTGTATGAAGATGGTCGGTCTTAGTTAATCCGGTGAAGATATAGAAACAAGTAATATAAGCGGTTTAAATACGATTTTTAAGAGCTGAGATGTTGGTATTAAATATATATAAAAAAAAAATGAAATGAAATGCGCAGAATGGATGAGCGTTTTTGTTTTTCGAATGTGTGTTATCCATTTCGGTCAAACTGAGCGGTAATATATGTACAAAACTAGTAGATTTGGGAATTTTAATCCAATCAAAAAAACAATCTGATATCTGGATGCAGTTATTCAGATGTGTATCAACCATGTATAAATCAACCAATATGTAGCTATACCAAAAATAAAACAAACAAAGACTCTTTAATACAGTCATTTAAGCTTATTTAAGATGTCGGTTATCATCAAACGTCTATGAAATAGAATACGCTACGAATTCAAGAGCCCATCATGCTGGATGTCTTTATTGCCAGTTAAACATATTAAATTACCGTTTCTCTTGGCTTGTTTTTGTATTTCTGCTAACAAGTAGCTTGTTGGTTTGGTGGTTTTGACTCTCGTCTAGTGATCCAGTTGTTGGTGGAACGAACTCCATTCTAGAACATCGGTAATTTAGTCCTATTTTCATAGCACAAGCGTTTGTTTATGTTTGAAAATAGTAAGAATATTCATGCGATACGCTTTCCGTGTTCACGTCTCTATTAAAAAAAATTATGTACAACAGAATCGTACTTATTTTTTTAAATAAAGTAAAATGGAATACGTGTCACATCATATTCTTTACAATTTTCAAAATAAGTTAAAGGTTTGTGTTACGAAAAAATGGACCATAATAATTAACTAATCAGGCGCGAAGCTTGAACCCCCAACCACTTAATCACTAGGCAAGTGCCTTAATCACTAGACAAACAAGCACATCATAATATGTAGATTATTATAAAAAATTACATAAAATTCTATTTAAAATAATAGCGAAACACGGCTGGTAAAAACACAAAAATAAAGTGGAGTTAAAGAAAGTTATTTATACTAATTTAATCATAATATCCCATCACCAAGTGTTTGCTTCTTTTGAAAAGATAATTGATTAAATTAACTTTCTTCATTCGCGTTAAAAACACAATAAAGTGATCAAGTCTGTATTTTAAAAATCACGCATGCAGTTTAATACTAGGTACTAATTTGCATACAAGCCAAGCCTTTGTTTAAATTTTAATTAAACATAAATGCATAGCGGTAATTTATTGATCAACGTGGGAACAATGAATTCCAATATCCTGGTTCCGCAGTTATTAATGACAGTTTCGAAAACGGTCATTAGAGGCTTTTTTGTGTAGTGGATGCTACTCAATTACACTGCATACATAATATTATACAACCTATTTAAACAACATAATAATATGAGAACTTTCAATATTAATGTCCTTAAGGGGGGGGGTAAGGTTAATTCGTACAAAAAAGGGCATGTATTTGTGAATTTTTTGTGACGACACAGTTAAAATATCTTTATTAAAACCAATGGTACATTAAAGTATGAAGAATATTGTGTAAAATTTTCAAGACGAAATATTAAGAAATACGGCAATGGCAGCAATTATTCGGACGTGTCTCGGAAAAAAGTAGAATTGCGGTGTCCATCATAACTTGGCGCTAAATCATCTGAAACCAAAAAATCAAAGTTCATTCGTTAGATAATAGATTTTCCCAGATAACGCTGGGAGGGTTTTTTGAAATTTCAATTTTTTAATTTTTTGGAACACTTTGAAGGGAAAAACGAGATTTTTTGCGAAAAATATCGACTAATTTGTTATTAAAAAATAAAAATTAATAACAAATTTTTAAAAACACTTTTATATATTTTGAAACACCGACTTTGAAAACGTGAGATGCGGGGAAAACGTTTTAAAGTTTTGCACACTGTAAAATTCAAAATAAAACTCAACACTTATTTTATACTTACACATAATCGTCGATGCCATGTTCACACGGCAAAGAGCTTTCATCATCAGCATCTGTTTGTCCTTGTCTACGCAAAACTCTTCCAATGCAAATAGCACGTCCGGTAATCCTCAGGTGAGCGCGTCTCTTAGCTGCCCGAGCAGGTATAGAAAATCAGTCTAAGTATCGCTCAAATGTTCATAATTTCGTCAATTTTGCTCCGATTGACTTGAAATTTTGACACAATATTCTTACAATGTTATACATTCATTTAAAAATTAAAAATAAAATGCAAAAAAAGTAAAAAACCTTACCCCCCCCTTAATATGATTAAGTATCGCTCTGATGATGACATGAAAAGACAAAAACCAATCCGTGGTAGAATAGCCCGGAAAAAATAATAGCCGTGAAAGATGTGCGAATAATTGCTTGCCACACAATTGCTTGGTAAGAAAGCTGCTCGCCAATTGCGTGACAGAATGTTTTAATAATAGGTAATATAAATTAAGAAACATATTTTTAATTATTATTCACTCGTTATTTAATTGTAGTCGGCTAAAAATATTTTTAAATGTCAGATTAGGTTAGGTTATCTCGTGGCGAGCAACTTTTCTGGTGAGTAATTGTGGGCCAGAATCCGTGGGCGTATATTTTCGGTAATCGTTGTAAAATACTAGATTTTTAAAAACATAGGGTTTGATTGTTTTATTAAAAAAAAAAACTAACAAACAACATTGAAATGTTAGTATTAATTGACATGGCACCTTGTTGCTCACATAATCAGGTGTATTTAATAAGTAATCTAAATAAAGTGTGTTGTCTGTGTTGTCAACCAATCCTGGTAGCGAAGCGGGGCGCAAGTGGGTAGGATTTATGGGAAACAGGGTTAATAATGGTAACGTGTTGGGGAATGTGATGTTATTCATAAATTGGCGTATTACGAGATGTTATTATTTTTAGCTAATGGCGATGATATTTTATCTTGTAGTTAGGTTTCTTGCGGTTTGTCCTACGTATGATATTTTGGATAGTTATTAATTTCACTTGATGATGCAAGTGACTACTCCTCTCAAAGCTACAGTGTTGACAAAATAAATCAACGTACGTCCAGTACAAATTTAAATAGAACGTAGATTAAAATACATTCGGTGTGGCTTATAAAAGTTTGTAATTATTTCCGATACACTCGGGCCTCGTATAACACGGTTATATGGTTCCACAAAAACCTCGTGTATTACAAATCCGTATTATACAAGGTTTGAAGTTCATACAAAATTATGGTTTGCGTTCCAAAAAAAATCGAAATAGTTTATATGAATATGTACTTTATTTTTTTAATAAAAATATATAAATTTACATATTTATTGAAAAAAAACTTTAATAACACATATAATATAATTTATTTTAATCGTAATCATGTATTTTATATATGCATATTTGTCTTTTTTATGATTCTTTTTTTGTATAGTCTTCTCTTTTTCTTCTTTTTTAATATGTTCATATTAAGTTTATTGATGTAAAAAGTCATATATAAATAAATAAATATAATGCAGCACTCATTCATCATTGCTATCACTTAGAATAATTCTTAATTTTTACTCTTTTTCGAATCGGTTGTGAGTTTTTATCATCGGAGGAGGGCTCTGAATTTCTTGTGGTTTTAGCCTTAAAAAAATCGGTAATAAGCGATTGTCTGCTTTTAGCGTATAAACCATTACGTATTTCCTTATAAGATCCCAAAGAGTGTTGTAATTCCCTCTTGAATTTCGAACTTCTTTCCATTATAGGATCCTTTTCAATATTTTTTTTTTCTAATTTAATAGCCAATTCCAGGCTCTCATTTACAGTTTTTAATGTCAAACGTGTAGCTACCTCGCTACAACTGCTTTCTGAGTCATTAATTGTGATAGTTTCATTCAAAGTTTCGATTAATTGAAACGAAATTGAAAAGTCTCAACATGCTGAGTGAGATCATCATGACTCATGGTATGTTCTGTCATGGACGCAATCTACAAATCAAACATTATTTAATTCATTTATTTATCTGAAACCGTGTTATAAAAAGCGTGTTGTACAAAAAATATGCAAATTTATTCATCCGTGTTATTTAAAATAGTATTATATAAAACCGTGTTATACGAGGCCCAAGTGTACTTTCATTTGTAACAAATAACGCACACCACAATACCTGTGAATACTAAAATATTATAATTAATATTATAATATAGCACGTGGATAATGAGTGTTAAGAGTTTAGTGTAAGCGAACCAATAAAAAAAGAAATTTGGTTATTTTTGCCGACATTATTCCTCGCAGCTTCATAACATGTTTGCGGTTCGGTAGAGGAATAGTGATTTATTATGCAGTAAGCGCCATTTACCCGAAACGAGGCGTAAAATCGAATACTTTACTTTTCTTAAAAACAGTACCTATACTGTTATATTATTATTCGCTTCTATTTTTGTCCATGCGTAGATTTTGTCATGGGATCGTGGCTGTGGGCGGGAAAATGAAATACTTAAAATTAATTATCGATTTATTTATTACCCAAAGTCTTTCAACACGAATTCGATCGGAGCACCGTTTTTTTAATTTAAACCAACTTAGTAATTCGCTCTAATCATCACTCTGATACACTGGTGGTCGCTGCTTAAATCGCTCAGGTTCGCACTAGAAAAATTCTCGCTTTCTGTAGGTAGGTACTCCCGTAATTTGTCACTGGTCGATTATTATTCTTGATTCGCTGTCTGTGGCTTGTCGCTTTATCTGTTGCTTCCACTAAACGTAAACGCAAACTGTTGGCGCAGCGGACCTGACACTCTTATATAGTCAATGTCATTTCGCGATGTTTCCAGAATCTGTTTGACTATCTCAGACCTTTGTAGTAATTTTCAATTTACTGTAAAGGGTGGAGAGTGCCTTGATTATTTAGTCAAGTAATGTTTTTGTAGTAAATATCAAAATTGTTGTGGAAGTCGCGATTTATTTTATAATTTTTAATTATATTACCACACGCTCTCACACAATTGCGGCCGAGAAGGTAATGTGGAGGGCTTACCCGGACCCTAGTCCCTCGCGCGTGCCAACTGACCAATCGCGCTCGAGGTGAGCCTCACCATCGCTGCCAATAAGAAGCCCGATGCGACCGACGAGATACCAGCCGCCAGCGCTGACAGTCGCGACATCCTTTGTATTCCGCGAACAATTTTATTGTAACCCGTACTTCCAATAAATCCGATGTTTGACCATTTACTTATTTAAGATTTTTGTGTTTAGTTTGTGGAACTCCGTGTTTATTTTTAATGAAATTTAAAATAAATTGAATTTTAATAAATATTATTATTAAGTTCTGCAGGTAAAGTGTTATTTTAAATGTGACATGCCTTCAGCGACCACACATAAATGTGCCAGGAGACCATGTGTTTGAATTTTAAATAGCGTTTTTTTAAGGAAAAATTCGGGTTTATTAGGTATGTCCCTAAAAAAAAAACTAAGTCACTTAAAAAAGTCCTACGACAAAGAATAGATAATTCTGTATAGAATAACCACTAAAAATTTCAAGTTGATCGGTTCGGTGGTTGCCGAGATATTTTGGTCACCGATTTTCAAAACATAGTTTCTAGTAAAACGCGTTAGAAAATTGCGCAATATATGAAAATAAACAAAGAGATGCCACTATTATCAGCTGAAACTTTGTTATTTTTATTTATTTTAGCTTGAAATTTTCACCAATATTCTTAAGACCTCAAGCTTTAAGAAAACGCAAAAATTTAATAATCGATTTTTTCAAAATGTCTAGGTAGGTATTCCTCCTTAAGTATTTTCTGACAAAAATTTCTCTCTGTCACAACCCAGAATGTAGGTCTTAACTTAGATTCTTAATACATTGAACTATTTTTGAATCCTTTATATAATATTAACTTCACTGCCGCTCTTGATTTCTTGTGGAAAAATGTTTGAAGTTAAAATTAACACACTCCCCGCCATCCAATCGAGCTAAAATTTTGCATATCGACTTGACGTCGATGACAATACATGGTTATAATGCATTTGGGATCACACATTCACACACGCACACAAAAAATGCAAATTTATCTCAGGTGCTCGGGCAAGTACCTACCTACTTCCTGGTACTATTCTAAAATTATTTAAATCAGGGCACTTTAGAATTTATACCTTTATTTAAAATTGTTACAAAAAAAAGCTGTTCGTTATTCTGCAAAATATAAAATTATTATGTTTTTATGGATTAATTTTTTTATGATGGCATAATCGACGGCGTCCGTCTTGTGTTCTGTGATTTAAATTATCTTGTAACATTGTCGACTGCCATGGAAAATAAATACATGTAATGATGCTTTTTGAATGTACCTATTATCAAATGGCTTTCATACCTTTATTCTATTACTTTTATCTGTATCTTCTTCAGCTCGGGGTATGTGGTGGGCCCCCTTCATTGTATCTCCTTTCCTTCCGTCAATTCCCTTCCTGCACGGTTACAGCCTTAATGGCTCTGTTTCTGTGATGAATACAGCCGGCTATCTCAGCGCGTAGCTATTTTACCCGAGGAAATAATACCCCCAGGACACGTTCAATTAGGGAGTGCATCGAATTAAGTATCAAGCCAGTCATTTGACGGGAGAGCGCTAATTGCAAAGCATGAACAGGGAATGGATACTATTTAAGCACTAAGTCAAAAAGTTGTGCCTGATAATTTCGCACCACTAAAGAGGAAGAGATACAATGAGACGGTCATTCGGGAAGAAGGATGTTCTTAGGTTTTCGCGGCCACTCAGAATCTTCTGGTTTGGGTCTTCTTTGTCAACACATCAGCCCTGATGATGGACCCTGCAATGGGATCCGAAACGTCGGCCAGAAAGGTCGGAATAACACAGCATAATACTCCAGAAGACCCAAAACAGAAGATTCGGGAAGAATTTAAAATCTTAAAAAGCTATGACTTACATTGGAATGAAAATCTTCAATGAAATTCCAGAGGAAATAAGGTAGGAAATATAAATCGTGATATTTTTGTTTTCTTAGAAAGGTACCACGTAACAGATTCATTGTTACAAATATAATATGTTTCACCTATTTCAAATATCAGACTATATTCAACTAATATCTAAAATAAATAAAGAAACTCTAATTTAAAGTAAAGTTCAAAAATATGTGTTTTAAATATGTGCAAGTTAGAAATTGTTGAGTAGTATGTAAAACAGGTGATTACTTTTACATGTTGGTTCCTCAAGGAATTTATTTTATTTAAAAAAAATTTCGAAAATAAAAAAATTCGAAAAAAAATTGGTAATTCGAAAAAAATCGTAATTCGAAAAAAAATTTTAAACAAAATTTTACTGTAAAGAAGTAACGGACGTTACACGAAGTTACGCGAACGGACAGACAGACAGCGGATGGACGGATGGACAGACAAGGAAATTATTGTAATTTTGATTAGTGCGTAGTGTGAGTATATAGTATGAAAGGCTTAACAGGGAGGCCACAGGGCTTATGAACTGTATTAGCAGGTTTAAGTGATTTCTTCTAAATTATTTAACATATGTATAGATCTTCTTACGGTTGAAATGGCAAACGTAGCATTGTGTAAAGTGATCACTTAAGCCAGCTATCAGCCAGGTCATAGGCCCCATAAACCCATGTTTCCCACATCAATAGTTTCGTCTCTGTTAGACTCCTGTAATTTATCTTAATTAATAATTATCCCTCTGTGGACAAAATCCAGTAATTATGTACTTAGAACACACGTACAAAAATATTGTTAATAAATTAATTTACAAGAGGTGATTGAGTTTCATTTTTGGCTATTTTATCAGAAAAGAATACATCCCGCAAAATAGGATGCGAATGACTAAAATAGGAACGTACGGTTTCTATGAAAAAATATAAAATGATTAAATAATTTGAATCAGCGACTACCTACTGAAAATCAGAAATTAAAAGAGTAGTTTGTTGGTCTTGTGGTTAGGACTCTCGCCTCGTGATCCAAACGTCACTGGTTCGAACCTCACTCCAGATCAGCAAGTTAGTCCTATTTTCATAGTACAAGCGTTTAGCTTAGTTTGAAAATAGTAAGAATATTGATGTGACACGTATTCCGTGTTCGCATCTCTATTTAAAAAAAAAAAAGAAAAAAAAAAAAAAAGAAAGTTCAATTTTCTGTGAATAGAAATAGACGTTGCTATTTTATGATACGTAAAAAAATTGTGTAAATATTTTGGATCCAATAAATTAAGATACACATTTTGTTTCCAGTCTAAGGCTATTTATTAAAATCTATTTAAAATATGTGTATAAATTTATAGTAAATATATATAAAGTATTTATAAGAAGCAAGTCGCTGCGCGCCCTATTTTTTGCTGACATATCGTTTGAACGTACATACATAGGTACATACATACGCGCTCAGCTTAGATGAACATTGACATCCACCTAATATGTATATTTCAAATGAAAATTGATACTTCGATACGATGTACATATTAGTTATCTTTCAAATTATCCTCCACGTACAAAAGAACAATGGGATATCTATCTATATCTATAAAACTCAATGTCTGCCTGTCTGTTCTCTATACAAATCTATACCATTCATCTGATCTGAAACTTTTGGAAAAAAAAACAAAAATTTTGGATACTTGTTTTTAGGCCCCGGCGGGTAACATAGGGGTCATTTATTCCCTCTCCCTTAACACCTCCCCCTGATATATATTTCTTGCAAATCTGTACCGTTAGACCGATCTGACTGAAATTTTCCATACTTATTCTTTAGGACCAGGCTGGTAATAAAGACGACATTGCTCCCTTCCCTTTACCCCACCCTCTCCCTCTGATATTTTTTTTGTACAAATGTACACCGCTTGACCGATCTGACCCAAAATTTGCAAACTTGGGGTCATTTAGGTGACATTTACCCCCTCCCTCTTGACCCTTTCCCCTCTTCTTGATATATTTTCCGTGCAAATCTTTACCGTTCGACCGATTTAACTAAAATTTTGGATTCTTATTCTTTAAAACCCATCGGATAACATAGGTATATTTTCTGTATAAATCTACACCGTTTGACAGATCTGACCCAAATTATGCGGGACTATGTTCCGACGGAATATATAGACTGCATTTCTCCCCTCTACATTCCATCCATCCCAGCCTAGATAAAACGGAAACATTGTAAAACAATGGATCCTTTGTGTCCCTCCGCAAACTTTTTTAAAACTAAATCCTTAACTTGGGTAATAAGACAAGAAATGCCTCTAAAAATGAAGTCTATTTCATTGCAGCTCGTTGAAGCTAGCCACAATCATTAGTTTTGTTTTCTACTATTGATTTTCCGGCCCAGTTTTTGCAATCAGAATTTTCCATTTCGTTTGCAGATATCGGGGTCATCTCCATACCGGAGATTCGACAGCAATTTGCCGCCGGCCGCCGTGGCTATAAATAATTGCAATTTTGCGCCGGTTTATATGGCAATCGAGTCCATACGCCCACGCCGCGCCGGTACCAACGTATATATCTCGAAAATATGAAGTTTTCAATAACTGCCTTTGGTCTTGTATGGAGCCTGTACTTATAGGAAACAAAAGCGAGATCAACAGGGACGGACTAAGCGAAAGATAATATACAGCGAGACTGTAAATTAATTTAAGCACAAACACAAACAAATTTGCTATCCGGTTAAAGCCAAAGCAAGCTGGATTTACATGATGGTCGGTGCGATTGGGATAATTTGCCTTTAGATGACAGGAGCGATACCACAGATAGCTAGCCGATAGATGGTATAGATATTTTGCGTAATTTTTATTCAGAAATAATTTTTTTTGAAGTTATACTTCTTTTGGCGTATTTAGGGTAAAATTTTAGTTTTAACGGAAGTTGCGCACGCAGCGTGAAGCGGAACATGGAACGGAAAAAAGTGGGTATGACACTGGCTTCTCACACCGAGAGTTCCGGGTTCGATGTCCGGTGGGGTCACAATCTGTGTGATGTGTTTCGCTTTTGTAATTGGGCCTCTTGGCCTCTTGAAGCGTAAATAAAAAATTAATCAATTATATGCGACACAGAAACTAACGATGCCATACTGAATTCTTGTCAGCTGTCTGATTCCGTTTACATGCGAGTTCACGAATATTTAGATCGTTTTTCAAGAAAGTTTTTATCTGTCACCATGCCAAAAATTGATTGAAAGTGATATTCGAGAAACTATTTATTGTAAAAACAAAAAACACATTCATTCATTCAACATTCATTTAAATGTTTAATGTTTAAATGTTTATTCAATGTTCAATGTTACAAATGTTTACAGTGTTTACAAAATTTAATGAAGCTTTTTTCATTGTTGCTGAGTGTCTTGGCAGCAAGTAAACACTAAATTGATTTGACGCCCTGCCTGCTACACTAGTAATTTACTGTATTATAGCAGACGGTGCTCTTCCAGTAGTATAATGTTCAAGAATATTTATTATTTATATAACATTTGTGAATAAATCTTATTGCCAATTAAAATTAAGTAATAGTAATAATTAAATGTTTACAATTTAATAATGGTGTTAATTAATTATATTATAGACAAAGGAAAAAAAATGATCTGAATAGGATATTAATAAAATAAAATAAAATAAAACAATTAAAAGTATTTAAAAAGATGACAGTAACAGTAAGACAGTAAGTGACAGTAAATGTTCTTGTAGGAATAGTATATTTTAAATTTAGTTTATATCATGGCTTTTAATAGGTTTTGGGCATGCTTCCTTCCCTTTTCATGCAGCCAGAGTTTCACTTTAGAAGAAAAATACGCGAGACTATGGCTACATGTTTTAAGTTTAGTGTTAAGAGTATTGAATGTTTTTGGTGCTTGGAAGAGGTGAAATCTTTGTGAAAATGTTTTTTTGAATTTTGGTACAAGATAGTTGCAGTTCACCTGTGCCCTTGTTGAATGTGAGTGAGTTATTTGTTGGTGATCTTGTTTATGTCGGAAAAAATATTTTAAAGTGTTGAGTAAATATGTTTGATTGATGTCCAGGACGTGACATTCTCTGAAAAGTTCTTCTGAAGGAAAACGAAATGGCTTTTTATGAAGAACTCTCAATACCATTTTCTGGGCTTTGCTTAATGAATCTAATATAGTACAAGCTGCACCACCCCAACTGACAGTTGCATAATTAATGAGTGAGTGACACAGTGCATAGTATACTATTCTTCTTGTCGGTGCGTCGAGTACATCTCTAATTTCTTTGAAAAAATAAACAAGCTTTCTTATTCGGATTGTAAGATTCAAAATATGTTTTCTCCAGTTTAGATGCTGGTCTATGTACACACTTAGATATCGTATATCTTCCGTTGTTTGCAGATTAGTACAATCACAGGGTTTATCTTTTGATTGACATGTGTGAATCAGTAGATTTTTGGGCTGCTTTATTACTGTTCTTTTACTGATGGAGAAACACATGTATTTTGTCTTTGAAGCATTTACTGTTAGTAGATTTTTGTCAAGCCATGATGTTATTCGATTCAATCCACTTTGTGCCTTTTTTAAAACATTTAAATTCTTCATTCATTGCGGCTGTCAAAGTTGTATATTTTCGAAACTTTTGAATACGGAACCGTTTTAGGCCTAAAATCGATAAAACCTGAAATGGGTACCGAGAGTAAGATGCACTAATTTTTTTGAAAATGCACACGTTTTTTGAAAAGTAACATCTCAATAACTAAGTAAAATTCTGTCAGATTCGATTCTGCGAGTTCACGAAGGTTTTGATCGTTTTTAGAAGTATAACTTCTACAAACATTAGTAGATACACTGAAGATTTCTTTCTCACAAATCAATTGCATCAAATTGAAGTAACGTTGTCCAGTTTTAACGAAAGATTTCTCGTATTTAAAATTGGACCATTGCGCACAATAAAGTTTAATATTTTTAAGCTAAAATTATTTGTAACGAATCAATTGTGCAATGAGGCAAGATTTCGTTTCATTCATCGATTTTCGATGATTTACTCTGAATGTCGCGGTCCAGGATAACGTAAAAATACAGCATATCACGGATGATGCAGCACGGCATCCTAAAGGGGGGGTAAGGTTAATTCGTACAAAAAAAGACATGTTTTTGTGAATTTTTTGTGACGACACAGTTAAAATCTCTTTATTAAAATCAATGGTACTTTAAAGTATGACATTTGAAGAATATTGTGTAAAATTTTTAAG
Source organism: Agrypnia vestita (assembly GCA_016648135.1). Taxonomy (NCBI): domain Eukaryota; kingdom Metazoa; phylum Arthropoda; class Insecta; order Trichoptera; family Phryganeidae; genus Agrypnia; species Agrypnia vestita. The sequence continues at coordinate 60,062 of JADDOH010003715.1, read as the reverse complement.
AAGAAATATTAAAAAATACGGCAATGGCAGCAATTATTCGGACGTGTCTCGGAAAAAAGTAGAATTGCGGTGTCCATCATAAGTTGGTGCTAGATCATCTGAAATCAAAAAATCAAAGTTCATTCGTTAGATAATAGGTTTTTCCAGGTAACGCTGGGAGGGTTTTTTTAAATTTCAATTTTTCAATTTTTTGGAACACTTTGAAGCGAAAAACGCAATTTTTTACGAAAAATATCGACTAATTTGTTATTAAAAAATAAATATTAATAACAAATTTGAAAAAAACTCTCCAGCGTTACCTCGTAAATTATGTACAGAAATAGTGTTCAAAATTTCAAAAGGATCGGTGCAGTAGTTTTGAAGTTATGACGGACACCGACTTTGAAAACGTGAGATATGGGGAAAACGCTTTAAAGTTTTGCACACTGTAAAATTCAAAATAAAACTCAACACTTATTTTATACTTACACATAATCGTCGATGCCATGTTCACACAGCAAAGAGCTTTCATCATCAGCATCTTTGTGTCCTTGTCTACGCAAAACTCTTTCAATATTGACTTGAAATTTTGATACAATATTTTTACGATGTTATACGTTAAAAATAAAATGCAAAAAAAGTTAAAAACCTTACCCCCCCCTTAAGGCAAATCACCGAGTTATTTTAGTATGATGACATTCTTTTCCCTCGCCCTGCAAATGAGCGTCGGCGGGGGGCAGGGGGGAGGCTGCAACATCCTCTGACGAGTAAGAAATTTACACATTTCCGCTAGATTCCCGCCCTTTTTACCGTCAGAAGGGGGTATAAGTTTCGCTTTTAGAAAATGTCTCTCGGAGAATTTCGGAGAAAAGTTTTCTTTGAATAATAATTAATTAAAAGCGCGGTTTCGTATTTGGCAACAGATTTCAGTTCCAAAATGAAAAATTATAAAATTATCCTATTTATTGCGATACAAACATAATTAATATTCGCTGTGATTAAGAACGCACCTGAATAAAATTTTAATGAGAGTAATTTGGTTAATTTGAATTAATTTAAAACTTTGTACAAACCACTTCATTTTTGAACAGGGGCGTGGCTACGATTATGGTGGCGATAAATGAAAAGTAGACACCGAAACGGGGAATTTATCAAATAACGGGTTATTTATAAAACTCAACTGTTTAATAATTATATTGGCTTTGGTATTCAGGAATTCTTGATATCTAGTTTTTCAAGTTATTTAATCTCAGGCCTATACATTTACACGGAGAATCTCAATACCGTTTTCTATACTAATTCCAAAAGCTGGTTCGCAAATTCTAAGAAGTTATTATTCTCAATAAATTTTTAAGTAATAAAAAATATAAATTATGTCCAACCACAAAGTTAACACAATAAACATACAAAAATAATATAATAATTTGGAGTCGCTTGAATAAACTGTACAAAAATATGTAATTTAAACAATTATTATATAAAGCTTGGTTAGATCACTTATATAATATATAGTCGGCCCGGCGGACAAAGAGAACACGTGTACTCTAGTTGAGCAATTCACTCCTCTATGGATCGATGATTAATTTACCTTTTATCCGAAAGGTCATGTTTTAATAACGAGAACAAAATATAGCACTGAATAACTAATTAATTAATAAAATAACTTATAATAGGATTGATTAATAGTGGCAAAATTAATTGTCACAAATCATTTGTTGTGCGAAATTATTTAATTAGCTTAACGATAATTGATTACGATGCGCATGCTTCAACAATACTTGTTGTATATTACTAAACTTAAACTCAATTAATGGCTGGACTTTTTTGCCTAATTGGAGTTGAATTTTTAAATTGAAATTAATAGTGAAATTAGATACTGTAGAAATATTTTATTTGTGAAATTTTTATTTTTTATCTGGTCCCACAAAGATAATGATGCAGCAGAAAAATAGACAAAATTCGAAAATTAACTTTATTAATTAAATAATAATTTTTGAAGGGGAAGCTACTAATGATTGACATTTTATATAAATCAAGTATACTTTTATATATAAAAGCACAGAAAAAATGATACTGAAAAACTCTTTCTTCTTGAGCAATTAATTACGTGACGAAAATTGAATTTTGTTCGTTCGCGTTCAATAATTTTGGTTAAAAAGAGTACATGGACAAAATCATATAAGATAAGAGAAATGGTTTTAATTAAGATCAAAATATTCTGAACGCAATGGAGTTGGTTGAAAAATCCTAGGACAATCCAGTCCTGAATAATTTAGAAAATTGTTGATGCCTGCAAACGCGAAAAACGGCTAGAGCAAAACTGGTCACCATTTTTCACACGGAAAAAATTAATAAAATTGTTTTTATTGAATTATTTTTTGATTTAAAATTGTTTATAATACACCAGGGTATGCATCTACGCACCTATCAATAAAATACGAGATGATCAAGAAACTAATTATTTTTTTCTGCACCACTTTGAATGGATTATTATTATTTTATTGGAAAAATTAAAAAAAAATAACAAAATGGCTGCGTCATTTAAATTCCTATGGTGCTCCATTGCCGTAACTGAGATGCAACATCTCCAGTGCACGTTTGTCTGAGACAGAAAGAAAGCTAATGTACTTATTTAGAAATGGAATATCTGAAATGTAATCTAAATTTCAGGATGGTGTAACCCCTTAATCCTTAAGCTAATTAGTTGTGGCCAAACAGCGGCCACGATATAGCCTCCCGCAGGGTTTATCAACAGTTTTTTTGAATAATTGCTTTCTCTTAGAAAAGTAATAAAATATTTTTTTTGAAAAATCTGAGGCATTCTCAATAAAGACAAATTTATACTATATATATATATCATTTTGTATTTTCTTTTAGGAATATATTAGCAGTCTATTCATCATATACCTATTTGGAAATAGAATACTCGTTTTTTTTAAAAATGTCCTCATAAGGTGAAAAGTGTATTTAATTAAGTAAATTAAACGAGTAGAACTAAAAATAAATGTTTCATCTCAATACACGTAATTATGGACTTATAAGCCTACTTCGGAAACAGTCTCATTACGTAATTGAATGTGTTGGCGTATATCTTGTGGAAATCCATTTTAATAATGATTAATGAAATACTAAAACTTTTTGTGCTTAAACTAAACACTTTTTAGATCCAAAGAATATAAAAGGTTTCACTTATCTTAACTTTTTGGAATATTTTAACCATATTATAGAAAATAATCACACATTCAACAATACAAAAATACACATCGTTATTAATCAGACATATGGCCTAAAACAAAATAACTTAGAAACACTTGAAATTCATAAGAATCCAACTAAACACAACAAATAACATCATCAATAATCAATTACAACTCTATACATATACATCGCCCCTTTTCACAATGTTCCCGTTCTCCCACCAGCTAGATACCCTTTCTAATTGTACTGAATCAACAACCCAATCATCAGACATCCAGTCCTAAACACTCAATCCCAACTCACCTGAAGAAGGAAACGGAGGTTTCCGAAACATGTTGTGTTATTCTTAAAAATAAAATAGTAGAAAAAAAAAGTTTTAGTATTTTATTCATAACTAGCTGTTGGTACCCGGCGTTGCGCGGGTTCAGAATAAAGTTGAAAATAAATTTGTGGGGGGGAAACAAAGGTTCCACTGTTTTGCAAAGCCTCTGATTAAAACAATGTTTCCATTTAATCGAGGCTAGGATGAATAGGATGTCTAGGGAGAAATGTGACCTATTTTTTCCGTTGGGAATTGTATGCAAAATTTAGGTCCGTGGGGGAGGGTGTGGGGTAGAGGGAAAAGAAAATGTCGCCTATATTACTCATCTAGTCCCAAAGAATAAATTTGCAAATTTTGAGTCCGTTCGATCGAATGGTACAGATATGCATTGAAAATATTAGGGGAAGGGGAAAGGGTAATTGGGGAGGGGGAAAAGTCGCCTGTGCTATCCGTCGGGTCTTAAAAAATAAGTTTCCAAATTTCGAGACCGATCGGTTGAACGGTACAGATTTGCATTGAAAATATATAAGGGGATGGGAAAGGGATAAAAAGAGAGGGGGGAAATGTCGCCTATGTTATCCGTCGACTCCTAAAGAATGAGTTTCTAAATTTTGAGTCCGATCGGTCGAACGGTACTGATTTGCACGGAAAATATATTAGGGGGAGGGGAAGGGATAAAAGTGGAGGGGAGAAATTTCGCCTTTGTTTCCCGCTGGGTTCTAAAGAATAAGTTTTCAAATTTTGAGTCTGATCGTTGAAACGATCAGACTCAAAATATATTAGGAGGAGAGGAAGGGGTAAAAGTGGAGGGAGGAAATGTCGCCAATGTTACCCGCCGGGTCCTGAAGCATAAGTATGCAAAATTTGAGTCAAGATTTATATAGAGACATTTATATATAGACAGACAGACAGACATTGAGTTTTATAGGTATAATAGATATATGGTTCAAACGCTTTATTTAAGCAAAGACAGCCGAATATAGTCAAAAAATTTTAATTCGGAAAATGTTATGTACCTACCTATATCTAAATATTTATTAATATTGAAAGGCTAGGTAGCAGCGCCTTTTTACTTCATTTCTTTTAACTCGTGGCGTCTGCTTGTCTGCTTGTCTTAAGAAAAAACTTTGGATTTTTAACCTTTTTCCCGTGATCCAATCGAGCTGAAACTTTGCAAGTAGACTCGTGGCGACGATCAAGAAGATAAATCAAATTTTCGTAAAAAAATTAATAATTATAGTATAATTTTGGATTTTTCAAATTTTTAATGGTTTTTTCACACAATTCAGTAAGTTGTATGGAGACTCCGACGCATATGGTAGACACGAAACCAGAAATTGAGAAAGGGAGTATTGAAAAATCTTGGTTTTTATGGGTTTTTTACTCCCTTTATATTAACTCGTGGCGTCTGCTTGCTTGCTTGCCGTCGAAAAAACTTTGGATCGATTTTTAACCCTTTTCCCGTGATCCAATCGAGCTGAAACTTTGCAAGGAGACTTGTGGCAACGATCAAGAAAACAAGAAGGCAAATTTTCGTTAATAAATTAATAATCATAGTACAATTTCGGATTTTTAGAAATTGTAATGGTTTTTTTCAAATTGGAATCATTACAAAAGTTTGATTACTGCTAACGGCGCACACTGTAATATATTCGCAATCTAGCGGAACTTTATTCAAAAATTCAAAAACAAGCAAATAAAAATTAGTAAAATATACACAGTAGCTAATTACCTAGACTATATGTTTTGATAATTATTTTCTAAATAACAGCACCGGTTTTCATATGGCAACCTGGCAAAGTGACACTTGCGTAGGCCGTCATTCTGACAGCAACTTTGTTCGTTAATTTGAGTCATTGTGATCAAGAATAAAGTGAATTTATTTCGAAGTACAGTTACTAATACACATATATATTAAATTTTCACGTCTACGGCTACTTTACAAAGTAAACTGTATTACAATATATATATTTTATTGCCAGATACAAAGCTATTTACTTGTACATGTCGAAATTGTTATATTTTTGAAGAGGTGTGACTTTGCTTTGATTTTACAAAAAATATCCATGGGTACCTAACGAGAAAATAATTTTATTTACTGCTTTGGTTCATATTCTGTAAGATTTCATTAAATTTGGCGGCACGTGTTTTCGACACTCATACAATATTTTTTAATATTCTTTAGGAGTACCTACAATAATAAAAAGATAAATATTTTAAGTATGGCTTTTAAGTGGCAAAAACGGATCAAAACAGGTTCATTTAGAATTTTATAATACAAAAACACAACCAGGTTGATTCGAAAAGCATGCCTTGAGAACTAAAAATGTACGTTAGCAGTCTTAGCGCAAAAATAGATGCGAAGTTGGAGAAAAGCTGTAGAAAATTATCGAAATTTTTGGCTGAACATGATGGGTGGTTTGAAGATATAGTATCATTGCCATCTAAGTTTCTCGACCTGCTTCCATCCTCAAGTTCAGCAGGTTTTCGAGATTGTACAAGATCAGGTAGGCCTTGGAAGTCATTCGAAAATGTATTTCGAAAATACAAAAGAGAAAAATCATGGATGTTGTTTCTACAAAAACTCAAGAAGAATTAACGGTCGCCACTGAAGTTAGTCTGAGATCATCCGGGAAAAGGGATGCAGCCAATCTAATGAAAGAGGCAGTTGCTGAGTCTCCTTATTACTACTCTACGAGTTACTCGAATAAAAAAATCGAGACGAATTTTTGGATTACCAGAGCCAAATTCTCTCTAGAAGCCGCCTTGACACTAATGGTCAGTGCCAAATTGAGTGCCCACCAGTATAACACACTGAGACAACAGTCGAGGGGTAAAAATTTAAATATTTTTCTAGCTTACCAACTTGTCAAGAAAGGGGAAACAGAGTTCCACCCTTCGCAAGATTCGATTAATTACAAAAATTGAAAAAAGTTACTTTTTACAAGGATTTTATCATTTTATTGAAGTTGTATTGAAGCAAATGAATTTTTCATAATCGATATAAGTTACTGAAATGATAGTTAAAATTTTTTCAAAAAATAAGTCAGAATTATTTAAAAAAAAATGCAAACTTTGATATTGCATATCTCCATAACTATTAAACATTTTAGACCAGTAGCCGATTTTTAACAAAGTGCTTTCAGGGTTTGCGTTAATTACGTGACATGTTGTATATAAAACAAGCTCAATTTGTGCAAATTTAAGTCGAATGAACCAACTTTTGTTTTTTTTCTTGCATGAAACTCTATGAATTTGAATAGATTTTAGTTATGTTTACATATAAAGAATATATTTATGAACACTCAAGAAAAGTTTCATAAAAATCTATTCAGTACATCCGGAGATAAAAATTAAATTAGTATACATTGTATTAAGTTCCGCTAGATTTGGAATATATCACAGTGTGCGGCGGCCCGATAACGTCACGGAATATTTAAAATTTTAATTAATCCGTCGGTAGGTATAATAGGTACTTCACTACGAATTTCGAAAATTTATGACAATTGGTTCACAGATGGCAGCACACTTCGGTTTTTTGGGAAGAAATCAAATAATAAAGAGATATTTTTAGAGATTTCTGACATAGATATTTGTCTAGACATGTTTCATTTTCAGTCAATAAATTATTTAATTACATGATGGTAAATTTAATTTACAAAGAAAGGGAGTAAAATAAAAACTTGGTTTTTATGGGTTACTTTTTTACTCCCTTTCTTTTAACTCGTGGCGTTTGCTTGCTTGCTTGCCTGACGAAAAAACTTTGGATCGATTTTTAACCCTTTTTCGGTGATCCAATAGAGCTGAAATTTTGCAAGTAGACTCGTGGCGACGATCAAGAAGATTTCTAAAATTTTCGTTAAAAAAAATTAATAAATTTTTGGATTTTTCTAATTTTTAATGGTTTTTTCAAACATCTTAGTAAGTTGTAAGGAGATTCCGATGCATATGGTAGACACGAAACCCGAAAATGAGAAAGGGAGTATTGTAAAAACTTGGTGTTTATGGGTTACTTTTTTACAAATAATTTTTGCGAATCGAATGGAACGCTGTGTCAAAATTTCAAAGAAATAGTTGAAGAACTTTTGATTTTGGACAATCGAACATTTACATTTTTATTTATATAAATAAATAGTAGGTATATAAAAATAAAGTACGTATACAAAAACATCCTCGTATTCGAATGCAACGTTGTGCCAAAATTTCAAAACAATCGGTGAAGAACTTTCAGAGATTGTCGATTTCGTGCAAACGAACGTTTACATTTTTATTTGTATAGATTATATTCTTATTATGAATAACTGCATATAATTAGAAAATACGCACACCGTTTAAAAAAAATTAAAAAGTTCAGCTACGAAATAAAAAACGTTTAACGAAGAAAAATATTAAAACTTTGAACTCGAATTATAATTATGAAAGTTTTTATATTTCGTCTTAACAAAAAAGTTTTAACATTCGAGTTTTTTCAGTAGTACAGTTTTTATGTATTATAAAAAGTAATGTTTTTGTTCTGAGTAAAAATGACTTTTCACAAATTCTTTAATTATCGGGAAGATGGGGAGAACGAGTTAGTACAAGTGGAGGAAAATAGAATGTGAAAATGTTTACTTTTTAACTTGACAATTACATTTCTTTAAACGGAGAATGGCAAATTTTGAAAAGTTTGGAATAAATTTAATTAAAATCTCCCACACTCATGTTACTACACATGGTACGCACCTATGTAGTGAAGTAAAAATTTTATTACATAATTTTTTATCAAAAACCGTGCTTTATAATTTTTTAAATATTATTTATTCATTAAAATGAAAGTAGGTTTTCGTACCCGGCTTTGCGCGGGTTAAGGATTAAGTTGAAAAGAAAAATGTGGGGGAAAACAAATGTTCCATTGTTTTGAAAACTTTTAATTAAAACAATGTTTCCATTTAATCAAGGCTGAGATGGATAGGATGTCTAGGGAAGAAAAATGGAGCTTACTTTTTCCGTCGGGAATATGTGTGCAAAATGTGAATCCAATCGGTGAATTGGTGTAGATTTGTACAGAAAATATATTTGGGGGAGGGGATGGGTTTGAGGGGGAAAGGGAAATGTCGCCTATATTACCCGACCGGTTTTAAAGAACAAAGGGGAGGGAGCAATGTCATCTTTATAACCAGCCTGGTCCTAAAGAATAAGTATGCAAATTTTGAGTCGGATCGGTCGAACGGTACAGATTTGCAATGAAAATATATCAGGGGGTGGGAAAGAGGTAAAAGGGGAAGGAAGGACCTATATTACACGTTGGGTCCTAACGAATAAGTTTCCAAATTTAGAGTCCGATCGGTCGAACGGTACAGATTTGCATTGAAAATATATCAGGGGAGGGGAAGGGGAAAGAGGGGAGGGGGAAAATTTCGCCTATGTAACCCGCCGGGTCCTGAAAAATAAGTTTCCAAATTTTGAGTTCCATCGGTCGAACGGTACAGATTTCGAGTTCCATCGGTCGAACGGTACAAATTTGCATTGAAAATATATCAGGGGGGAGGGGAAGGGGTAAAATGAGAGGAAGAATGTCACCCGCCAGGTCCTAAACCATAAGTATGCAAAATTTGAGTCCAATCAGACAAACGGTGTAGATTTGTATACAAATCTACACCGTTTGATTTGTATACAAATCTACACCGTTTGATCTGTATACAAATCTGTTCTCTATAGAGAACAGACAGACATTGAGTTTTATAGGTATGTACCAATAAAAAGTAAAAAAAATTTTTTTGTCCAAAAACTTATTGCCTCACTCTCTAAATGAAAGCGTGGGCACTTGCGATATTGATAATGATTACAGTATTCTGCTAGTGATGGAGGGAAAGAGCCCACGCTTTTATTTGGAGAGTGAGGCTAAATTTTTTTGGCCAAAAATATTTTTTTAACTTTTTAATATGTACATTTAATTATAAGTTATAAATTAAAACTATTTTTTTTTTCCTGTAATTCAATTTTCTACTTTTTAATCGTAATCCAGCGTATAAAATCGCTTCAGTATGAAATTAGCGTCTTGTGTGTTCATTAAAATGTTTCCCATATAAAACTTTGATTAATTATCATTGCGAATACGTGTGTGTGCAAAATTTCAGCTCGATTGGAAATTGGGAAGCGGATGAAATAAGGTTATAAGATTCTGTCCAGACAGACAAATAGGTTAATATAAGCGTGGTAAAATGAAACTCTTTTGGAAATATAAAAAAAGAGAAAAGATACATTTTATTTCTTGATCTCGTAAAGTTGATTAGAAATAACTTTAGATTGCTTTTCTTTTGTGAAAAAGTTTTTCCACAGTGATAATGCGTGTTTTACCCAGTTTTACTAAACGGCGTATCAGATTAGATTATACATGTACAAAGTTTTGGGGTGAAAGGAGATCGGAAAGTAAAGAATAAAACTTATAAGTGGCGCCCAGACTTCCATTTGCAAAATACACACTCGTGTGTTCATTTATAACAGGATAATTCAGGATAAAACAAATAAATGACAGGCATTTTCATCATTTTAATTACGATTTTTTTAAGCACAGTTTGAGTTTGATTGATTGATTTGAGTGATTTTGAATGTAACACGTCGATCAGCGCGCGGCTCAGATTAAACGCAAGGATCGTTATTAATTGTTTTTTTCACGGGTTTACGGCTAGTTATATTTTGTTAGCAGAAAGTATTTTAACTATCAGGAAGGATCTATCGGCTGACCCTAACCCAGCCGCCAACTGTATGTCGAAAGAAGGCTTTGTAATGTTTCCGACCAACTCCCCTTGACGCGTCGAGGGTCGCGATGCGTGAAATAAATAAACTGTGTAATAAAGACACTCTGGAAACTGGGACAGTCCCGAAAACACTGGAAAAGTCTAAGAAATACTAGGAATGTGTAGAATAGTCTCGAAGATTCGAAAAACCAACATGTTTGGTTTCAATTGTAGAGCGCACACACGAATTAATGAGCATTATTGTTTTGAAGTTTGACGTGCGACATAGATATCTGGCGGCGATTCAGTGTGCGATCAGCGACAATGAATTAAGTGAAGTACCTGACTAGCGTTTGAAAATAAGTGAAATTTACGTGATTTCTCAGCGAACATGTGTGGGAATATTCTAGCAAAGGATAATAAAGTGTTCCACAGACGACTGATAAATTGTGCTTAAATTGAATTCGTTTCAAGTGACTTTTAGGTAAATTAATAAAAACATTAATTTTTTGTAGTGTTTCATTTGCCTCCCACAGTCACGTCCCGTTTTTATTTATTATTATTTTTAAAAGTCATTTTTGATTTTTAATAAATAATGGTACCATTGATAAATTTCGTTCGAGTTTATGTTAAACACGAGGACGAACTAAAATATTCCAAACAATTTATAAAGTTATGAATACAAAACATTAAAATAGACGGGAAACAAAAACTGTTATCACTATTTGAGTTTAAATATATTTTATATTTTACGAATCAAGTTTCGAGAGTATCAGAATCTCTCATCTAAAGTAAGTGAAGTATTAAACTGACTACATTAAAATACATTTTTTTACACGGATTAGGAGGAAATACAAATAATTAATTAGATACTGAAAAAAGAAGTCAGAGTTACTGGCGTAACTAGAAGGTTCACAATTCTGGGTTGAGTTTTCTGGGATATTCTGTCGTGTTTATACGACTTTTCTGGCTGATATTTCGGAACCGATTAGAGGGTTCATCATCATGACACATCGTCCGTTACAACATATCAGCCGATGCCGATCAGACGATGCCCTACTATAGGTACCACTATTTACCAACCCTTTTCCGCTTTCATGCGTTGCTCACATGTGACACACCACATTACTATGCTATATTCATATGTATATTCGCTTCTTGTTTGATCACTATTAGGTACTATCGCTGGAATCACGCACGCGTTAGCAATACGCGTCGCACAATTTGGATTTCTATGGTGATAGTCAAACGTCAACTCTAACACACACTGAGTGCGCAGTAGTCGGTCGATCTCTTTTTATAGGTAATGTTGCTTTCTCGATGCCTCCAGAATCCGGTGAATTATTCGAGAGATTTAAATAGTGCGTAATATCTTCTGACTCCACCATCTCGTGACAATTCTTTCGAAGACTATATTCTACTTAATTATCAAATTGTCTCTATATTAGTTCTGTTTCATTTAATTTATATATGAGCGGTATAAAACATTACGAAATTGAAAAAAAAGAGGATGTTTGAAAATAATTATCTGACGTATTGCAACAGTTTTACAATTCATAATGAATTGCTCACATCAATTTTAAAATCTCTGTTCTAGATTCGCGTACGGAAAATTTTCCAACAGCTGTGATGTTTGACAATTAATAGTGGTTGTGCATCTATAATTGCTCGGAGTATATTCGATTTATTTGGAAGTTGGGACGGACTTAGTAACTGAGCCAAGGTGAATTCAAAACGGGATTGCGGTTCCAGGGCCGGGGCGAGGTGGTGGGCTGAATGTTGGATGTTTAGTTAATTGAGAATTGAACTCGCGCTGAATACTATAGTCCCTGTCGGCGCACTGTTGAATTTCAATGCTTTACAATCATTTTTGGCCAGTACAGAAAGTCAGAGCATCACATCAAAGTATTATTTAATAAAAGCAAAAACAATTTTTTATATGCAACTAGTATTCAAAGTCGTGATGATCGAGCAAGTTGTTGGATATGATATTAGAAAGAGAATTTAATCCATTATCAAAATTTTTAAATAGAAAAAGCGCCTCGTCTCGCAGAAAAAAGCATAAAAATAGGTGGTAGTGTTACTAATATACCTACAGCGTTTCAGATTTAGTCATATGTTAGACATACAGGGGTTTAATTATTATATAATATTTAAATAAATAACTGACGATGATCGTACATAAATTACTCTTTAAAAACTTATTATTTTATATTTCAACATAAAAAAAAATATTTTCATCATTTCATTTAACTTGGGCTCTTCCGCTATGTGCATATTATATAAATACACGCCACAATTTTTGTCAGCAGTAACAATAATATTTAAAAATGAATACCTAATATTTCTATTACAGCGCCGAACGTCAGAGTATTCGGGTGTACATTGTATATGAACCAGATTGTACGTTATACATCAATTAAATGCATTTTTAAATTTTAACACTATAACAAATATTAAAACTAACGTAAACCAATCGTGGACTGAGACGAGATGGTATTTAATGTAAAAGACAAGTATTTAGCATACAAATTAGCAATCGAGATTGCACGGATATAGTAGCTATTTTTTCAGGCGAAAATATCTTTTGAATTTCTCATCCGTGAAATGATTGGTCAAATCTGTCCTTCGGGGTACCGGAACATATTTTCATATATTACCAAAGAGATTCACTCACTTTGATGTCAACCGGTCCTGCCAGCACGTGATTGTGAAAGATTTATAATTTATTTTAATTTTGAATTCATTATAATTTAATTTAATTTATTTATTTATTAAGGAATCTTAACAGTTTTTAAAACATATAATGTAAATGCGTAGTGTTCATTTCATAGACCAAATAAAATGGTTCAAAGTTGTTAAGAACAAAGTTAGATAAGATATTATTAAGTTAATTATTTTTAATTAATTAATGAATAGTGGTAAGCAACAAACAATGTTAAGACTGAATAAAGGTTAGTGATGTGAAAGAAATTATGTTTATACATTCTTATAGTTAATATTATATAAACGCGGAGTGTAATATAAAGCATGTAAAATCTAATAGTTAATCTAATATAAAGTAGACACTCGCTCGTGAAGAAGAATGTGAGAAAACCGCTAAGCAAACTATGCAAAGGGGAAGAGAGCGAAGGGTTTAATAAGAAAGCGAAGAGTGTGGAGCGAGCGACCGATGAAAGATATTTTGAAAGCTTGTGTAAAAAATTGAGAGGAGAAATAAAACATATTAAAAATAGAGCCTCGCATGTTCTCATATTCTGTGCATAAAGCAATATAATTTACTTCATTTATTAAATATTTTCAGAGGAAAATTAATGCTCTTGTTAGTAGGGTACGGTAAAGGTAATAAGAAAAGAAAAATAGTAGCAAGAACTCATGTTCCACACTGAAGCGCGTGTTTTGCTTTTAGCTCTCTTCCGTAAGGGAAAAGATAATATGTGAAATGTGCACGAACGGAAAAAAATGTTTGTGTCAGGATAAGAATTTTTACTACCCCTTTTTTTAGTGATTATGCTGTGTACGTCTAACATGATTAGACCTAAGTATATCGGTTCCCATTGCGGTGTCCATCACCAAGAATAGTACCTACGTACAATGGCGACACATAAAGGGAATTAAATATTCCGTGAAAATATTTTTGAACGTTTAAAATACACGTTTTCATGGTATTTAAAAAAAATGTTATTTTTGAAAGAGTGCATAGATGAAAAAAATTGCAAACGTATTTTTGGCTTTGGAAAAATGAAACACAAATAGGTAGCAGACGCACATGCAGCATTTTACAAGTTGCCAAAGAAAAGCTGTTTGTCAAGGATCGGCCGGTGTAAAAATGGCGTCGCCTAGCTTGCACTTCACGAGGTCTTCAGGTAGGTACTTATACGATGCTGCCTTTGTAAAAATCATAAGTAGGCCCGTTTATCGAATTTGGCAGTAACCTCCGAGCTGTAACGCCAATAATTTATTTAATAAATCTAATCGATTATCTGTAAAACAGGGCGATTCGTCTTGTTGGGAAGCCACGCTTACAGACAAGAAGTTTTCTGAAAATAGTAATATTTATATTTCTTCATTTTGACAGTTATAGTATAACATTGTAGTGCCGTCAATTTTGAGGTTTTGTGTTTGACAGGTTTGAAATCAATGAATTCAATCAATCGTAAACAAACGTTAAGTTATTCACAATTACGAATATTGAGCTTTCTAATTGATTGTTATAATATTATATATTATTTTAGAATACGGCCATAATTTCAACTTGAAACGCAGATCAGAGCAAAATGATCAAAAACCCTAAAACGTAAACAAACTCAACGATTGTTTACGTTTTAGGGTTTTCTAATTGATTGAATTCATTAATTTTCAACCTGTCAAACACAAAACGTCAAAATTGACGGCATTTGAATGTTATACAATAATTTTCAAGATACAAAAACAGAAATATTGCCGTTTTCAGAATACGGCCGAATATCTGGAATCTAAACATGCATAAAATCATATGAGAATAAACAATATTCATGGTTTCTCGATCCTGGTGGTCGCAGTACATAAAGAATCTAGATGTGCGATGGTGGATAAACTATTTATAACTCATTCAAAGGTGGACTTTTTTAAAACTGAGTGGGCGTTTTGCATGTGTGATAAAGTTTCCCGTCGCGCAGTAAGCATATGCAGTAAAATCAATGTGGTACCTATACAGACTCATAAATATATACATACCTATACTCTGTGCTATTCTGAAAACAGTAATATTGGGTAAGATCTTTATCCCAAAACTAAATAGACGAAAATAGAAATAAAAAATAAATGAGACGTAGGTATACGTCGGTGGTACGGTCAGAGGGGGAAAGAAATACACGACGGTTATCCGTCTAACGTCAAATATATATATATATAAAATAGTTCAACAATGATTCTCTTTTCTATGGCCCAACTCGGCAATGACAATTTTGCCATATTTTACATCAGGACGCTGTGGGAGAAGAAAGGGCATATGAAATAATCGATGTAATAAATAAATTTATATTACATCGATTTTAAAACAACATCAAGTATAAGTAGTATCTAAATATAAGATATAAAAATATAAAGTCATTTCACGTATTATATAAAAAAATAGAAAAATATTACATAACATTAAAGAAGTATATAGAACAATATCGGGTATGAACAGTAAAATATAGAAAATAAATTGTTGGAAGTTGAATAACTAATAAGATCATAATAATAATACCTAAATGTCTCAAAGAGACGAAGCTTCTTTTTTATATGGGAAAGTAGGTATGGAAGACTTTTTGGGTGTCCATAGGGCTTACGGCCTATGGCTGGCTTAATTGATTAATTTATACAATGGAACGTTTCCCAATTCCACCCATGATCAACTACAACATCTATCAAATTTTTGGAAGTTGTATATATGTTTTAATATGTATACCCTTTTCCATATTTGTGTTGTATTTTTACATAGTTATTATTGTAGTTAACAGTTTTGTTATTCCCATAAAACAGTACAGATTTCGCTGTTCATAATGAGTTATCTAATATACCCAAAAAGATTTCCATACCTACTTTCCCATATAAAAAAGTAGCTTCGTCTCTGAGATATCTATATCTTGATTTACGTTAACCCTCTGGGAACAAAATCCAATTTCGTGTTCTTGAAAAAATAGAACATACTCAAAATATTCTGAAAATATTAGGAATTTTCTTTAAATTACTTTAATACTTATTATTAGCACTTATTGCACACACTAAAACAGGTATCCAACACCACATTCGTACCCCTATGGTCCAATGGTAGTTCTCAATGCAAAATGGACATTTTTATATTAATAAACATTATTTTTAAAGGTACTTACCTGGTCGTATCAAATTTGTACTGAGGTCTCTTCATGAAAAGTAGCCTCGGAAGGATGTGGATGAAAACTCTCTTAACCCACGGCGCCATCCGATGGGTCTGCGGGGACCGGAAGTGTACGTTCAGCACCACGACGGTCACGCATATACTGTAAAGCAAGCAGACACATATACTGTAAAGCAAGCAGACACATATACGTACCGTAAAGCGAGCCGACACACATACTGTAAAGAAAATATAACCACACGTAAAATCAAAGGCAGCAATATCCCACCGAGGAGATTCTATGATGAATACAAAAAAACCTGTCACTACTCATTATTATCACTGTCACACTGTCATTACGTGGAATCTATGAAACTTATATCTTTGCTACCCCAGTTTTCTTTTTATATACTTTTAAATATGGATGTTGCTGTGTTTGCTACCAAATAGTGGAAATTACTCCGTTTGATATCTACATTATTGAATATTTCTGTATTTGCTATGATGGTTTAGTCTATAACCAGCATCAACTCTGCCTTTAGTATGATGCGGCCATTATGTCACATGACATATCCACGGGAGTTGTTTGGTTGAAGTGGATATTGCTGCCTTTACTTTATACACTACGAGGATATTGCTGTTTTTTAATAATGATATAGTGACCGTTAAAAAGTGGCTTGACCGAAATTTACTTTCTCTGAACATTGGAAAAACTAAGTACCTAACATTCAGTCCAACAGAAGCTGGTCAACCTAAAGACATCATAAATTATCAAATACAGTTACATAACTGTAGTTTACCAAATAGATGCAACTGTATATGTCTGGAAAAAGCATGTGACATCAAATACCTAGGAATTATAATTGACAACAAACTCAGTTGGCAGGGACACATAAAAGATCTCTCTAATAAGGTTAGGAAAACGGGATACATATATAGAAGTCTGAGAAATGTGGTAGATATTGTATCCCTCAGGACTATATATTATTCCATCACTCAATCCCTATTATCCTATGGCATAATTGGATGGGGAGGGTGTGTCAAATCAGTCATGGATCCGCTGACAAAATCACAAAAATGCATCATGCGTATAATCACCAAGAAATCGAGAATGTTTCCTTCAGATGATTTGTTTGGAATATTTAACGTTCTTGACCCGAGACAATTATACCTTAAAACCATACTTTTAAAATTTCACAAGGACAAGGTAAATTTTAATCGTACACAACAAACACGGGTTACAAGATTGGCAAATGCAATTAATTTTGAGGTACCTAAAAGGAAAACGTCTTTTGGGCAAAGACAATATAATTTCACTGCCCCGCTTGTCTTCAATAAGTTACCCAATGAAACTAAAGAAATAACTGTACACAAACCTTTTAAACATCGTATCAATAAGTTTATAAAAATATCAGGTAGAAGGTATGCTGAAGAAGTGATCCGCCCTTGACCTCTGAATTGGCAAAAAATATTTATATAATTTATAGTATACTATAATATAATATTTATTTTTGTACTTAAATTTTTATCTTAATTTTATATGTGTATTTTCTTTTCTTTTCTCTTAGATTTATTCCTATGATTTACTTTAAATTTTTATCTTGATTTTATATGTATATTTTTTCTTTTTATTTTCTTTTAGATTAAGATTCTTCAATTGTCATTTTTATCCACTAAAAAAATACCATATGAGAATAACTGCCACAGAACAGGTTTTTACCTAGTGTGGCAGTTATTAGTATCTTGTATCAACTAATCTTAATGTAAATAAACAATAAATAAATAAATAAATACAATAAATTTAAAAACATGATTTCTTAAGGGATAGAACTATATTTCTAATAAAATATTAATTCCAGTAAATTCTAAATTAGTAATCCTCAGTGACTCCATTCAAAACATTTTGAAATATTTTTTTTATCCGTTTTAGAACAGACAATGTGCTCGTATTTGTTTGTATCGTACCTCGTAATAACTTATAATTGTACACATAAACATAAAGTTAACTGAAAAAATATATAAAATATGACAGTATTGTAAGCAAATACTGTCGTCCTGTGTTGAACCTTCTAGGATATATGAATATACCTCCTGTGTGTCAAACAGGGCTTTCAAAACAGAAATGCAAGCTTCAATATCTGTGTTTATTTCGGTGCGAAGCCAATTCGGAAACTAGCCAATACGGAATCCGGTACTACCGGATCTATCGTACGATGAGAGGTACCGCTACTATCCGAAATGTATTGAAGCACGGTTCTCCAACTTCCTCACCACGTTATATGTAAAGTTTATAGCTATTCCATAAGAGTAAGACAACATACATTTTTGAGGTATACTGGTATTAATCGCCTTAATTGTAGAATTGGATTATAATTTTTTGATTAGTTATTAATTTATTTATTTAAATGCTAATAATAACAAATAAAACAAGATAATGATAAATAATGAGAGCACAAACAAACTGCATTCAGTTTGTTTGTGTCAAAAAAACCATATTGATTACGCAAAACATATTCAATTATCACAATAAAAATATTATATTCAAGAACACATTCTCACTGTGAAGTTGCAATATTTTCAGAACAAAGTTCTGTGAAATTAAAAACCAAATTAATTAATCAATGCTACCGGTAGCAGCAAAATATTTTTTTGTGGATTTGATTTTTCTGTATGTTTTTCTAATTGATTAATTAATTTGACAATTAAGATCTCTTAAGAGTTTTAAATTTATTCTTATTATGCACTTTATTTTTTGATAATATTGGGAAGTGTGTTTGATAGTTTCAGGATTTTTGTCATTGTTTTGTTCTGTCGCCATTAAAAATATTTGTTTTTCTTATTACCAACATAATGTTTATCTGTTGTCAAGTTTAATAAATTGTCATTCAAAAATTCGTGTGTTGTAATTTAAAAAAATACTTTGGTGAAGTAAAAAAAAATGGATTGGCAAAATTTTACACAAATTATATAATTCGTTAGGGTCTTCTCTGCTTGCGATTATTTTTATGAATTTTGGTTGTACCTGTTCATTTTATCCAGACAGATTTTAAAAGTCAGCCCCTACTACAGGTAAAAATACTAATTAGGGACTCAACTATTGCAAAGTAAAGAAAAAAGGAATAAAGTAAAGAAAATTATGAAAAGTGAATATAAAATTTTCACTTTTCATACAAATTGTCAAGGAATTGGATTTCAGATGTTTGCTAGCGTCTTATACAAGATCCTTGATATTAATGATGTAGAAATATTGGTTGCGAAAATTCATTTTTATGTTAACATAAGATACATAAGAAAAATACGTATGTTATGTTAATATTTTTATGTTAACGTAACATACATAACAAATAAAGACAATTTCGAAAGAATACAGAATCATCTACCTACTAATTATTAGTAGATTAAAAATAATGATTGAACGAGGTGAGAAAAATATAATTTTGGTTTTGAATAAAAATTTAATAATATAGAAACTGAAATTAATATATACATTTTGTAATATAAGTATTTTTATTCAAAAATAAAAACTGAATTAATGAAGGTTATTTGCATAATTGTATTAATTGATTTGAGGTCAAGGAACATTGTTTGTCAGGAAATATTTTCGCTACCTATCTATGTTGAAAAAAATATATTCAGACACAAATGAACCTACTTTTCTTACCAATATAATAATAAATTTAGAACTAAAACAGCTAAAAGAAGCAAAAATGTAATTATTAATTGAAAATTCGGATTTATCAAAAAAAAATTTTCATTACTACTGAGAACAATTCGAAGAATTGTAGAATAACAGCTGTGGCCGCGAAAAATAGTTCGGGAAAACATTGATTTATCATCCTGGTTTTAGTATTAGCGGTATCTCAGTTTCATTATTCTCTGATGCTTTGGTATCAACGTTACCGATGTATCAAAACTATCTTAAATATGAATAATGTTCTCAGATTTTATATGTGACCTCTTTGGTCGACGTTTTGAATCCCATTGCAGAGTCCATCATCAGGGCTGATGTGTAGAGTGTCGTTGTTGATGTGTAGGTCAAGTATTGGCTCGCAATACAGTATCGAAATCTGGACGTGTCCAAGTTAGTTAAGTACTGGCTCGCAGTACCGTGTCGAAAGCATTGTGTGTGGATTAATGTAGCGTGTGGTGATACCGTGTCGGAGACAGTCAAGAATTTTTGTGGTGTCTGTCACTGTTCCATTTACTGCCGGATAACTATCCTTGCGGAGTCGTCGTTTCGATTGATTCTACAGCGCCGGACACCACGAGGTTTTTAATTTATCCCTATTAATATTCACCGGGTGTTTATATATCTCGAGTGCCTCCGTGACCAGATGCGCTTGATGACTCTTGGGCTTTCCTAAGATTTTCGGCTCAAATATAAATTGCATCTTAAATAGGCATTGTACTTTTATCACTACAGTATAAACCTTCATTAGGATCCCGTATAGTGAAACTAAAAATTCGTTGTATATTTTTTATTGAAAGAGGCTTTATTGTAAATAACGGAAAAGGAAAAAAGGCTGTATAAAAGTAAACTCACTTAATTTATGCAAGGAATACAAATGAGGTCTGATGGATGAAATCTCTACCTCTCAGGGATTTTCTTAAATCCGGAGAAAATTTGTTATTATTGACTCGCCCGACTCGGCGGCTATCGAGGCTTCTCGAGGAGTTGATGTGGAAATTCTATTTCCCTTCATTCCCACGGGGACCTTTTTAATCACAAGGCACGTTTTCTTTTCACGGAAAAGCCTCCGCATTTTAAACTCACCTGGAGGAGGGAGGAAGCGGAGGGTGGCACGTGGGAAGTATTTAAATAGTCGGAAAGTTTATTTATGGTAATAGCTCAGCTATAGCCGACTATGAAACGAAAGGATACGTTTCGTAATATGCACGGCGGTGAGCTGCGCGGCGCGGCGATAGCAATGAAAAATTGTGCTATATTTTTCATGAAATTTATTTAACGTTTAATGTGAACAGTCACGATTTTAGTGTAGGAGTAAAGAAAATAAAATTAATTTTAGAATGATATAATATATTTCACAAGAATATAAAAAATATTAATTAACACTTATTAAGGGCTATACGTTTTTGAGAAGCATAGTTTTAAAATAAAATGAAGACGGAAAAAAATTAAAGAAATTTCAAAACTAAATTGAAAAATTTTCTATAAAAAACAATCACAATAACGCAATGAAAAAAATATTACCAAAAAAAAATCGATATATAAATACTTTTAAATGTTATTACAATACCTTCTTTATTTTTAATTTTTATAACTTAATTTAACGTTTCCTTGTGTATATCTTACTTAATTAATCTAATATCTTACATTTTTGTCTTCTTGTATTATTTATATCTTACTTACTTAATTTAATGTTTATTTGTCAATATTTTACTTATTTAATCTAATATCTTATACTAATGATTACATTAACAATAGATATAGGTATACATATATGACAATGCCCCCTATTTTTAAACATGAGAATAAATTCTCATTTAAAAGTGGGTAAGCGTGTAATATAAATGTGTATTAATTATATTATATTGAATGCAGCCACTCTTAAGTTTGTACATTTACCAAATAAATTTAATTAAAAATTTCTTATATATATGAAAATATGGTTTTACTAAAGGCTGGTTAAAATGCATAATTTTGCAGTAACTTAAGAAAGTTGAGTTATAGCACTTAATGTAAACCTTTTAAAAGCCACAATACAAGTAAAATTCAACTAATTTTATATATTTTCTTTTGTTCACATTTTTTTTTTAAAAATCTATAATATAGAATTAACAATATATATTTTTTTTAATGATTAATTATTATTATTAGTTTATTTTTTATTGGCACAAAGATTTATTCAAATAATATCTGCTTTATATAAATAATAAATATTCTTGCACTATTGCACATTAATGTAGTGTTAACTTTGCTGCCAAGACTTAGCAACAATGAAACATGGTTCCTATATATTTTTGTAAACATTATAAAATGTTGTCATCTATAAATGTGAAATAAATAAATGTGAAGGGTTGATAAACGTAAGTGCTTAATATAGTTATTACCCTCTGAATTGGAGTACGGTATTATATTCTCCGTATTTTTATAAAGATATGTGTACGTGAGTAGTTGAAAAAAATTTGTCAAAACTTACGTAACACAATGAACTATTTTTTTGGCAAAAAAAGAAAACAATATAACTTGAATAAGCTGAATTTTAACAAACAATAACCTCAGATTGATACTTGATATAACTGATATGATAGTCAACTAATATTTAAAATATATCTGTGGGCGAAAGGAACCAATGAATAAGCAAAAATTGCAGGTTTTCAGGAGAGCCAAAACAAAATTTGGGAATTTCGTTTGTTTACGAAATATCCCTTAAAGCCTATTTTAAACCCAAAGACTTCCATACCTGCTTTACCATTATAAAAAATCTATCTAACTAACCATACCCAGGGTTAGGCAGAGAGCATAAACGTCATATTCTTCTATCTTGGATCACTACTTTGGTTTTAGCTACATTCACACATCTTCTCGTGCCTGCTCTACGATTGTTGAGGCTTTTAACAATAAAATCCTCCAATATTTGTAGAATCTGACCGTGCCAAGTCCTTCGCGGACATATCAGGATATGTACTAATACGTAAATTATTCAAAGACTACAAATTGAGCAAGAATCGGTATGACATTTAGAAGCGAGTTAATAATTTTAGGATCGTTAGTGTATTTTACACGGAGAGTAGACTAAACCAACCTATCTTTATATTAACTCTCGTCCCGAGGGCCTATGGGTAAACACCGTTAAATCATATCCATTCAATAAAATTTACGATAATTTAAGAGTTGTGAAATTTATTATTGTTATAATAAGAAATTAAAAAACAAAATGACGCAGTTTTAAAATACACATTGACATCATTTCTTCCACTTTGTCTGTGATTGAAAATAAATAAAAATTAAATACTTAATGATTTTATTAATATTATTAATATTTAAAGCATTATCTTTGTGGTTAGACATAAAAACAGAATGTTAGTAAACTTAGTAAAAACCACTACCAGATTTACGGCCTACCGGTTTCGAGACGTACCCGTCTCTTCGTCAGGACCAACACTACATTACTACATTCACAACACTATACAACCCAACCACAGTATTGTCAAACTATCACCACTACTGTTCACATACGTGTTAATCTTGTCAGAGACAAGCATGCACTGATTATGAACCATTGAACTACTGAACAATTCACACTCTCCCTCGTTAGATTCCTGAATTGTTCAGTAGTTCAATGGTTCATAATCAGTGCATGCTTGTCTCTGACAAGATTAACACACAAGTGAACAATAGTGGTGATAGTGTGACAATACTTTGGTTGGGGTGTATAGTGTTGTGAATCTAGTAGTATAGTGTTGGTCCTGACGAAGAGACGGGTACGTCTCGAAACCGGTAGACTGTAAATCTGGTAGTGTTTTTTACTAAGTTTACTAACATTCTGTTACTTAATGATTTTTTAAAAATATAAATATCTCTTGTTGCATCTAAATTTTTCCATTTGTAACTCCTTTCAAACTGGGCCTAAGCGTTTTGTGCAGTGAAGAAAACGTTAAATGGTCGCTGTTAGTTGGAAATAAATTTTGGGGTCAAATTATGAATTGCGGGTTCAGTTATTAATTTAACTATGATATAATAATGAAACGTACTGCAATCGTGGAACAATGAACCTCCCCCTTTTGAGAATAAATATGCAATGAGAAGCCGTGCTATATTACGGACACAAAGTGACATAGGCCTCCTTCCGCAGCGCCTAAATGAAATCGCGTATCGAACGAACAGAATTATTTAATACAGATCCCAGAACTAGTTAAGTCAACTGAGGTCGTGCTCAGAATAGGAATGAATTCGTTCTGCTGAAGAAAGTTGTATCTCAGCATATTTAATACCTCGACAAGCTCTCTGTGAGCCTTCTGGAGTGAATGCTTAGACGATTGGATGAAATGTCTTAAAAATATGCAAGAATAAATTATGGATAGAATGTTCTTAGGACCGGATGTTTGATCAGGAGTGGTGTAGCGGTTTTAATTAATCAAATACATGCGGTTTTTCATCGAGACTTGTTCGTAGAGACAATCGTTCATTCGCAGGAATTATAATGTAACGAGATGCTGGAGATTTGGCCGGTAGATGAACAGAGAAATAGACACGAATATTGCAGTAAATATGAACAACAAATAAGGAGAAATCCTACCTTTTCAATTCTGGATGTTGGATAAGAAATGGAAATGCCTCTTTCTTCCTTTTTCCTTTATTCTTGGTCCAACTGCAACTCGAGATGACACAATCCACTGCTGCCGTATATTCCAATACAAGTGCTTATGCGGGTTATAAGATAATATTTCCTGAACAATGGTCCAAAAAACGAACTTTTAAGAGATTCGGTACAACGCGGTTTCTACAGGTAACAGCTGATAATGCGGTAGGAATTAAATTACATGCCATCGAGTCCATACAGGACCAGAGATGTCGCTAGGCGTATTGAAAAAAGGCGGAGGATGGAGTGGGAATTAATTAGAGATAAAGATAGGATTATAGGGACAGGATTGGTAAGCCTTCATCTTACTGAAGCTCCATTCACCACAATCATCGCCTCCATTTCTCCATATTTAACACTGGCCAAACCAAGGAGTAAGAGTAATAGTTAAGAAAAAAGCGTACATTTTTACGTTTTCCATCAATTAAAACAGATGTTTTCGTAAAAATCTACTAGTAAGAAAGAGTTAAGTGTTTTTTACTACTACTATATAAACCTTCCATATAATTCCGACCTCATACCTAGTGACTACTTTCTCTTCTTGCATTTGAAACGGTGGCTTGGTAGACAACGGATTGAAAACGACGAGAAACTTAAGATTGCCATCGACCGGTTCAATTCTCAGGCGGCGAACTTCCATGCGCAGGGGTTAAAGAAACTGGTACAACTTTACGAAGTGTTTAGAAGTGAAAAGCGATTATGTGGAAAAGTGAAGTAGATCAATAAATCTGTCAATACAAACCTTCTCTCATGAGTTTATTTTTTTAATTACCAAATGGCCCTTACTTTATAAATATGCCTAGTAAATATCAAACAACTGGCCCTTAGTGAATTTCAGTAAGTAGATAAAGATAATATATTGAGGGCGCGTGTACACAGTTTGAAGGATATTTCATCATAGAGAGCGGAGCGAGCTGTCAGTTGCGCATATTGTGTTTTATACCTAAGGCAGAACGACCAAACCAATGTAAAATTTACAGCTGAAACACGAAGGGATATAAGGTATTTAAGCTTAAAATTCATGTAAGTAAACATATTTTGAAATAAAATCGAATTAAAAGACGAATCTCGTAATATTCCTTTCACATAGACTTAAAAGAATATAGCGACATTGGTATCATATATGTATATCTGGTAACTCATTCTTCCATAAGCGAAATATTCGATTTCGGGTCCTAGTATTTTTCCGATAAATAGTTTTTTCTGATGATCCCTTATTAAGGAATTATGTGCTTGTTTGCACAAAATTGATACATAAAAAATCTAACCCATAAAAACCAAGTTTTTATTATACTTCATTTCTCATTGCATCAGGTTTCGTGCCTACTGCACGCGTCGGGGTCATTACTAATTTGTATTGATTACAATTTGAAAAAAACATTAAAATTTCGAAAAATCCAAAATTATACTACAATTATTAATTTTTTTTAAACAAAAATTTGTTCAATTATTTTTATTGTCGCCACGAATCTGCTTGCAAATTTTCATCTCGATCGGATCACGGGAAAAGGGTTAAAAATCGATCCAAAGTTTTTCCGGCAGACAACAAAGCTACGAGTTAAAAGAAAGGGACTAATAAAAGCGTGTTTTCAATAAAATATACAATGACATTAATTATTTTTTTATATCTCGGCATAACATTGAATTTTTATCTCTGTTATTGTAAAATTTGATATGTTTGTATTTTTTTAATCATTGCATAATCTTGTTATCCGCAATATTGCAGATTATTAAAACAGGATCCACTAAAATGGAAAAAATCAAATTTCTGGCTCATATAATAAATCGTTATTTGCGTTCAACATTGATTTTATTGCTGGAATAATAATACACATTTATATTGCGTTTATAGTTTTATTCCTATTTATTGCATAATTAAATCCTCTATGACTATGATGTATTTTTAAAATTTTGTTCCGATCCAGTAAAAAAATATTGTTGTAACAAAGCGTGACTTGTTTACTAAGATAATTTTTTTTTTTTTTTTAAGAACTACTAAGAAAAATACCTACTTGCCGTGAGATTCGAGTGAACAATGTTTGCAGTGGGAAATCATAGAATAGTTATGAAATAAAAGCCGGTAATTATTTGGAAGAAAACAGTCTACTAATAGTTTTATTATTTGTGAATTCTACTAGAATGTTCGGAAGATTTCGATTATGCGTAGTTCCTATTGTTCCCTTAAAGCTTATTATTTTATTTTAATTTTTACGACTGTCTCTAATGTGCAATTCTGTTTTTATTTTAATTAATCTGGCTCCAATGTTGTATGTCTACATGTTGTGTTATTAAGTTTATGCTTATTCCTATGATATGTTATGTTATGTCACATTTTATGTTATATGTCACACATACATTGTGTCGGACAAAAAAAAACCGGTGGCCCTTAATCGGGCCTTTTTTACCAATCTCCATATGTTGGCACTGATGAACATTTTATTAAAGAAAAAAGTGATTTTTTTGTATTTTGATTTTTTAGAATTTATTTTTGCATTTTTTATCACATGAATTGTGAGCGCGAGCGCGCAGATGGGCAAGAATAAATAAAACCCTTTGGGTATGCCAAGCGCGCTCGACGCATTTTTTATTAAAAATAACCGAAGTTATTTATTGTAATTTTTGTATGTATGTTTTTTAAAGTTTATTTTTGACATCACTGGGAGGTCGTTATCGGATTAATTTTGTTGTTAAAAATGTTTTTGTGTATGTTGTAAGCGATGTAAGAAGAAATCGCGGCGGCATGATTTGATTCTTGAAAAAGATTTTAATCTTCCCAAATCGTAATATTGGGCGACTGCAGTACGGTATCGCCACAGTCCGGGGGCATCGGTTTTACCCTCTAGCGACATCAGTACCGTGCCGAAGTCGCCATTTTATCGGTACCGTGCCAAAGTCGCCATTTTTATCAAACACAATTCAGTACCCTCTTGCGACATCGGTACCGTGCCGAAGTCGCCATTTTTATACAAAAATTATAAAATGTAAAAATTAATATGATTTTGTTCGCAATCACTTGTATATGGCTTTACATAATTTTATGTAGAAAAAATATTGAATTTGTGTAGCCAGGCTCGCCAGAGAGACCAAATATACGAAATTATTGCACCCAGCTTGGCGAGTCTGGCCCCCTTTTTACCGATTATCTCCATGAAGGATGAACCTGAGAGACATTTGTTATTGAAACAAAAGAAAGATAAAATATAAATGTGTAAAAATAGTATGTTATAACTATAGTAGAATGTTTAGTTACATGTTTATTAATATTTTGAATACGGGACCACTGCTCATAGAGCTGCGACTCGAATTATGAGTAGTGATCCCGCCGTCAGACAGAGGTCGGTGTCGTCGGTTTCCGAAATGCCGACCTCTGACTGGTCGTTGAAAATGCGCCTGGGCGTGCGGGCCCTGATTTTTTGATGAAATAAATTACGTGGCGCAGGAACCCAGAATTCAGTTCTGCTCCTGCGTTCACCTCCAGATCTACTTGCGACTTTCTCTTCTTGTCTACTCGACTCCTGCTTCAGCCTTTGGACCGCTCTAAGATTCTCAGCGAATTTTTATACGATCTCGCTTTCGTCTGAGAATCTGCGATATCGGTGCCATCAGGTTGACCTGACCGTAAGGCGGTGGAATCACCCCATATTTTTGCGCGTTCCCGTCCGGAACATACATTGTTTTTTGTATTTATTGTATTTCTATGTTAATTATTATTTGTGTTTTCCAATGTACCTACATCTATCTCATGTGTCGAGTGTCGCGGTTTGTAATTTTTTATATCCGGTTTTGTATCTCTTTTGAACACTTTTGTTAGTCATACTATGGATACTATGGACTTTGTGCATTTATATTTTGTTCTTAAACTGTAGCATTTCTTGTATATATGTAACTTGTAATACCCACTTAATGGATAATAATTCAATTGTTATTTGTCCCAGCGCCTTGGAGACAGAGAAGAAGATTTGTGTGGACGCCTCCCCGTCCCGCTCACATTCCCACGAGTGTCATCAGGCGGTGAGCACGGCAACTTTTCCATTAAAAAAATGCATGGATGGCTAAGTGCAGGGTCGTATGGGAGCTATTGCTCGTAGAACGGCCCTGGGTGTGTGGTGGGTCCAAAAAAGTTCGTATTGTTTTTAGGCTCTCGTGACAATAATGATAATAAAAGCTTAGTGTTGTGTACTGGTAATGTTATCAGACGACTCATACATGCACTTCATTCTTTTGAAAGATGTCCTCTATCCTTAAAGATGTGCGGCTGTTGAATTATTCAGTGTTGCCCGCAATAAGCCCCTTATCGGTGGTTAAAACCCACACTACTTTAAAACCCACTCCAACAGAACTCCTTCCCCCTTCCCCCACCAGCATAAGCGCGTCCGCTCCGGATTCTGCGCCGCGCCTGGGTTAAAGAAACTAAGACAGATGTCGCAAATAATTCTTTATTAAGCCCTGTACACTCTTTAATACATTACACCCATACAGGAGCGCTAAGTAGCCTTGTATGGGTGGCCAGGATAAAATAGAACCTGAGTTAAGGCTTTCCATTTGTTAAGGACAGAAACGATTTGAGTATGCCAGATTCGATTATGTGTATAACTTATATAGGTGCTTATAGAATACAGTGGTGTGTCTTCAGAATAGATTTTTTGATCGATGCATTATTGAAAAATTTATTTTTATAAAAATAGCGAACACGGAATATGTGTCACATCCATATACCAACAAAATATATAGACATGACCTAATGTTTTTTTTTTGGTATAGGTCATTCTATTTAAGAAATACAATCGAATTAGTATGTGTAAGCCGTGCGTATGATGCATATTATTTCATTGTGTTGGTGTTTGATGGTATAAACACCAACACAACGAAACAATGTACCTCGCACTCACGGCTTACACATACTAATTCGATTGTATTTCTTAAATGGAAAGAGGTCTTTACAAATTGATTTGACGGCTGGTACCAATACATGTACAATACAATACAATACAATTGCCTTGTAAACTTGTAAATTTTCACTTTGAAAATGTCCTAAAACTAATAACCCTTAAAAAGTATAATATCTTAGTAAATAAGTCGCGCTTTGTTACAAAAATATTTTTTTACTGGATCGGATTTTTTTTTTAAAATACATCATAGTCTAAAATACGTTTACTAGAGGATTTAATTATGCAATAAGTAAGAATAAAACTATAAACGCAATATAAATGCGTATTATTATTCCACTGTGACCCATTCCCCTTTCCTGAAGAATAAGTTTAGTTAATTTTCGTGCATATTTTATACTCCGTTAGTAGTATGTTAGACCTTTAGAGCGCTACCTTTTACATGTTATTATTTTTTAATGTGAGCTAAATATTTTAATATAAAAAGGAAACTAACTTAATGGATTCCTGGAATAGAAATGGAATCCCAACCTCTTTGTTACTATTACTACTATTAACAGAGACTCCTGGAGATACTGTCAAAATGTCAAAAAAATACGTTTATATTTAAATGTATTAAAAAGTAAAAAAAAAAATTCGGACAATTTTTTTTTTGCGTTACTCTCCAAAGAAAAGGTGGACGCTTAAGATATTGATATAGATTACAGAATTCTATTTATAATGGAAGAAAACGCGGGAAACAAAAACTTTCCGTCCAAAAATTTATTTTTTACATTTTAGTAGATAGGTACATTTAAATATAAGCGAAGTTGTATTTTAAAAAAAAAATCATGTAGTATAATTTTTTAATAAACCAGCGCCTTTTGGTGAGCTCATTAAGTAATTTTTCATATAAAACTTCAATAAATTAGATGGATTAATTGATTAATAAGTGAATCTGAGTGAAGTGATCTGACAATGGATTCATGTATTGTCATCGAAAATACGCCTGTGTGCAAAATTTCAGCTTGATTAGACATTGAGAAGCCGGTGAAATATCGATTATAAAATTCCGTCCAGGCAAACAGACCAACAGATAAAGCTAATATAAGCTTGGTAAAAATACTAGGAGGTCGAGAATTTTATAGATCAAAAGAGAACGCCCTCGTTGCAATCGAAATATTTAATTCGCTTCTCAAATGTATTAAAATTATTAAGAGACTAAATCATTTTAAGGTTGAAATAGTTTTTTTTATAAAAAGCTTTGATCGAGCATGCATACAAAGAATGGTCACCTCCACATGACTCAAGTCTAGAGTCGAAGTACCTAAGTATGTCTGACGGATCAGTACTGCAGAACAGTAATCAAAGCCACTTTCTGTGTCTCGCTCCAACACTATTCACTTATATTATTGTACCAAGCAGCCATAAATTTGCCAGATGGCTTGGGATGTGCATTTTTAAGACTGTGCGTGATTATTTATTTATAAACTAGCTTTTCTATAAATGCTGACATATGGAGCACTTGAAATTAACTAAAGTCTTATTAATGCATAGTCGCTGGTCACAAATTTGATTGTAATCGCTATTATGAGATTTGCACCATCAAGAGACTTCCACTTATCTGTGGGTTTTCCAGAATATGGGCATTATTATTTTCGCTGGTCGGTTATAATTTGTATTAGTTGCCTTTTCACTTCTATGGTCTCGTTGAACTGTCACAATAAACTATCCGTGCAGCGGTGTTGTCTTCTTTATATAACGTTTCGGGTTTTTAGACGTTTCGCGAATTTAGTCGGTATTTCATTGTATATTCTAGAACCTTGTAGTAATTTCAAATTTACTGTAAAACTTCCAGAGAGCTGGAAAATCCTCGGTTACGTGTAATTCTTTCTGTTCCCACAGTCTCGTGATAATATTAAATGTGTAAAATATTTGCCTCAGTACGGGCTTAGCCCAGCGAGATTGGTTTTATACGTACTATTCTGTATAATAATGTACAAACGAATAAATAAATTAAAAATTTGTGGTAATATTTAATTTACATGATTCCTTTCATAACATGCTTTTGAATCAAATTGAGGAGGGCAAAATGTATTGTATAAAAGCAATGACAAATGGATTGAATATTAAGGTTTTTGTCAAAAACTCGGGTTTAGGTAGTATGTTAGCTAAGATGAAACAAAATATGCGGTTGTTGATTTTTTGTTGATCAATGATCCTGAAAAATGACGTCCCATGTTTGCCAACATCACTATCGTAGTAATAGCCTTTTAACCTTAGAAACATGACTTCCATTTCCATTATCCTCCCCCCGTATTATATAAATGAGATCCGGCAATAATCCGAGATTAAAAAGAAGAACAAATCTAAGTACTGAGCTTAAAGCATTTTTTACGGACCTTATCTTCGCAGATGAGCGACCTCAACCCCACTGTGCCTCGAAATATTACAAAAACTCTTCTTTTTTATTAATTTTATTTTTATTAGCGATTAATGATAAAAAATTCAAAGTTCTCATATTTGGTAAAATGACATTTTTTCTTTGGTTGCAAAATTTTGTGAAATTACAAAATAAAATAAAAATATCATAAAGCCTTATTAATTTAATTTTTTTTATTTAAACAGAAAAAATAATAATTTTTCATTTGGATAAATAAGTGTTTTAAATATTACGAAGATAACGTTAAAAAACATTATCTTTGAGAACCACCATGTTGAGCAACAAAATAGGACGCATTTAAAGTTAATATATTTATTATTGCGTTGACTTTGAGTTGACGTTGACATTATTAATTTGATTAAACTAACAACTTTGTAGGTATAAACCAAACTGAATGTTTTTAAACCTCGTAGTATGCATAATTTGTAATTTGTAAATTTAATTTATGAAAGTCATTGTGCCTCCGTTCTGACGAAGATACAGTACAGTATAGAAACCCACAGATGTTTAAAAACAATTCGCGTGGTTTACAAAGTTTGTGAGTTTTCTCAAATTATAAATATGTATTTTATTACGCACGTCATTCCATAATTTATTTTATTTAGTTTAACACAAGCACAGGCATGATATGCCCATAAATTTTATGTGTTTTAGTACCTATAACACATTATCATCGTATATTTCTTTAAACTTATATTTGTATTTTAGTCTACATGCAGTTAATAATAATAATAATTGAATGATTTATGTAGCGCCGTTTTTATGGGTACTCACCTCAAGACACAAAAAAAAATATAGTACAAAGCTTACTTGCTAAAAAACTTATTTACCGGTACTTATACACTAGATGACATGCAATAAAATGGAAAGAATGCTTAAAGCTCTACTTTAGAGTGCCAGTAAGATATTTTCGCGGAGTGCATATTAGGAGTGAAAATATTAGGTAGTGTTGTAAAGTTCTGATTCTATAGGTTTTTATATGATTGTCCAAAGAAGTGCATCTTTAGTTGTTTATATTAGTACATGCTGTGTCTGTGTCCATGGTCATGCGCTCGATTCAAAGAATAATTGTTTCACATAAAGTAAAAAGTTCTAAAAATGCTAGAATTATTTATATTACTTTATAAACCTTATTTTACCCTGTGCTAATGCTTATAAGGTTATCCAACGCACGCAATATGCTAACAATATTTTAGTTACAGCCGATTGAAATTATTGAGCTTTTGACTTTCCAAACCACTTTACATTTTTTAGCAAGGATGTCTTCGTCTCCCTAGACTTTTTCTGCTAGTAATTTTGTACAGAATCTGATATTTTTCTAGATATCATAATGCGACCAAAATATTATAACTTTTGATATTTCATTTCAATATTTTTTCCTTTCGCATCTGCAGCATCGTATCGTCATTAATGACTATGAATCCCACTTATTTTTAAAAGTCGTCTGTTTAATCCACATCTCAAATGCTTCAAGTTGCTTTAGCAACTCATGGTTTATATTTTCTGGGGTATTAATTATATCATGTTTTTACGACCTTTCTGGCCAACATTTCGTATCCCATTGCAGGATACACCATCAGGGCTGATATGTTGTGAGTGTTGATGTTGTGATGAAGTGTTGGCTTGCAATACCGTGTCGAAAGCAGGGTGAAATTTTCTAGTATTGTGTTAAGTATGGGATGGCAATGGAAAAGCAGGGTGTCCCTGTGTTTATGTTTTACGTGGCAATACCGTGTCGGAGTCATGTGTTATCACGATTTGTCTTATGTGGTGTGTATGTTTCATCTGTTGTCTGATCACTATCTTTGCGTAATCTACGACGAGATTGATACATTTATATGCCGTATATACCGTAATATACGCTAAAGTAATACA
Source organism: Agrypnia vestita (assembly GCA_016648135.1). NCBI lineage: Eukaryota > Metazoa > Arthropoda > Insecta > Trichoptera > Phryganeidae > Agrypnia > Agrypnia vestita. The sequence continues at coordinate 26,501 of JADDOH010003715.1, read as the reverse complement.
AATATTACTTTAGCGTATACAACACATTGCATCGAATATTTAATTTATACCTCATTATTTTATAAAAAATATTATTTTCTTACGGGATAAATAAAATTTCTTTATCTTAGATGCATCTATATAAGTGAATTTTAATGAAATAGAAAAGCATATAAGATCACTGATACATACAGTTCAAAGTACACACTTTTCTGCATATAAGATTCCATTAATCTATTATACAATATTGTTCAAGGTACACACTTTCCTGCATATAAGATTCCATTAATCGATGTACACAGTTCAAAGTACACACAAAAAGCGCAAAGAATCATGGTTAAAACAAATTGGTAAAGTTGAAACTATATACTAAATTGCCCGGCTGTAATAGGGGAAGACATACCATCTTGTTGAAAAGTCCCTTCCACGTGCTTTCGACGTGTCCCCCGAGACGCGTTATAACATTTTCATCGATTTACTCGACAGGAAGTAAAAACGTGCGTTTTATACACCTCCCCTGAAAACGACGGAGGACTTTTGAAAGTTGTTCTTTACTCGGTGGAGCGAATAGCTTGAAAAGTGTAGACCGAGTCTACGACACGTTTTGTTGGGATATTCCGCCGTAGAGTAAATAAATTTATTACGTGATCTGCGAGCTGACTTGGAGCAGGATCATTGTTCCACGGCAGCCTCCTCTGCGTGGGCGGGTTCCTGACAGATAAATGAACGAGATATTACAGGAATCCTGGAGTTCAAAAAAAATTAAATTGCGTAATGTAAGCTATTAAAATCAAAATGTTACGCATGTTAAATGGACGCACGAACAAATGTACCATTTATTTTGAAGCGTTTCTCATTTAAAATTACAGAGTAAAATATGAAATTGAAACAAATTGTTATTTACAAAGTAACAATTTTTAAACTTCATCATCATCTTCCCCTTGTCCTGGTAGGGTCGGGGGCCCAAACACTCGACAAGGCGCTTCCATGATCCCCTGTATTGCGCTGCTTCTGCTCGAGTCGACCAGTCCAGACCCATTCTGTTTCAAATACATTTTTTTGTTGTCTCTCCCAGCTTAAGCCGTCTTCCCTCCGGGGTTGCTAAGAGGATTTTTCTTGGTATTCGTTCCTCTGGCATTCTGAGCACATGTCCAAGCCACATCAATTGTGATTTTTCTATGTGCAGGAGTAGGGGCTCCATGCCGAGTGTGTGTTATGTCGGCACTTCTCACTCTGTCCATCAGTGTGACTCCCGCTACCCCTCTTAGGCCCGGTTTTTCAAGTTGGATCAAAGTAAACGTTCGTTTAAAGCATATATTTTTGCGTTCTCCACCAATCAGACGATCCGTTTTCGTAAATATCTATGCTTTTAACGAACGCTTACTTTAATCCAACTTGAAACAACCGGCCCTTAGGAAAGTCATCTCGGCACATTTTTAAGCTTATTCTTATTATTTTATCCTATCGCATCCTATCCTAAACTTAATATTTAAATATGAACATAATGCTCCGAGACGCAAGATGTGAATGAATTTTCACTTATCTTAATTTGTTTTTTTAAATATTGTAACAGATGTTAGAATCCGGAGGAATTACGTACTATCGAAATCTCTCGTAATCTCTGGAACGCTCCACTACACTTTGGAATCGATCGGGAAATTATCGTAAACTCCGAAAACACCGAAAAAACAATAATCTATATAAAGGGACCGGCCGACCATCGCGCAATCTGTTGTGTCAACATCAATTGACAGCGACAAGTCTATAGACAAAGTGAAATCGTGCAGCGTATATTGATTATATATATAGCATGTAGTGAATCTAGCGATAGATATTCGGCGTAAGTACCTACTGACACGCGAGTAGCTTCTAGTGCGGACCTGAGCGATTTAATTAGTATCAGAATATGTGAGATGAGTACTGAGGAAAATTATGAGGCATTTAAAAAAAAACGTAAAAAAAATACCTTGAGAAATAATTAAACTTTAATTTTATTATATATGTACCTATAACTTTACTTACGTAGCTATTAATTACTAATTATAACTAAATTGTCTTTACATATATAATGATGAATGTGTAAATTATATCATTTAATTCTCTGTATCTCTAAATGTAAAATGTAAAGATATTCCTCTCCAACACACGAGTCTATGTCACTCATGTTGAAGAGAAAAATCCATCATAAGTAACTAGCTCTCTCTTGTAAAAAAATGTATTTGTAAAAAATAAAAAAAAAGTAATTCAGAAGTGATAAAAATATAGCGAAGATTCTAGAACGAATTACAAAATTAAATAATTTGTGTGAAATATTCCAGAAATATTTAGTAACTGTCAATTTAAGAACATTGCTCCAACTAAATTTGGGTCCAGTGACTTTGGTGAACAAATAATAACTTTATTTAACTTTAACTACAATATTGTCACTTATATTATTATGTTTTTATTTACTATTATTATCTCTTATCAAATAAATACGCAACTAAAAAATGGTGGAGTGTGTACTCATGTTCGCGCGGTAGAAGTTATGCTTGATTGTGATGATTGATATTTACATATTGGTTAAAAATATATATTAATACAATAATACAATGTCAAAACAATATTTTTGTTACAATAAATTTTTTACCCTAAATGCGCTAAAAGAAGATAACTTCAAAAAGGCTAAAAGGAAATGTAAAATGAATACGAAATTGTAAATGGATAATATGAAAAACTCTCCCGCTAACCAAAAGAAAGAACTGGATTATAAGGAATATAGAAACTCGGTGAATAAATCAACAGCGAATGTAAAAAAATATGTAAATAAATTCAATAACTGCTGTAGAGACACAAAAGCACGTGGAACTAAATTAACAAAGTATTAGGAAGGCCAAATAAATTTGGTCGCGATTTCTGGCTCGTCAGGTTTATATGTACACATTTAAAATAAACCCACCGCAACTTTATTTATCATTAAGATTTATTTGTCAATAAATTTGGCAATTAATTGTTCAAGTAATATTGCGAGTCATTAATTTTTTAGCGTCAACACTTGAAATACATAGATAGATAGACAGCATTATATGAACTACTGCATTGTCTATAAAGATCACAATCAATGATTTAACATCTGCGGGCATTGTGCTTTGTGTGGTTTGACGTGTAGGGGGATGATTCGCGCTGGTTCAACACGATTGAAGTGTAGCGCATACTTGACCCAATTTAGTGTTGCAAAAGTATCTCATCGAGAAAAATAATTTAGGTATTTGGGTCAAGCAGTGTTGTGTTGTCATGATAAAACTGCTGAGTCAGGTCAATTAAGTAAATAGATTAAGAATACGATAATGCGAAAATAATTCAGTGTAAGCAATCTTGTGACACAGAGGAGGTATACATGCGAGCAGGAACACAAAAGATCATGTCACATGGTCATCAAGTCTCCACTTGATGAGATCTGTTAGGGCATGCCTCATCTCGGAAGGACCTTCCGCCGAGCATGTTCTCAGTCCTACGCTGTTATTTTACTTTTACATCTTCACTTGCTCCCGGAGCTTGCCTCTGGGTGAGAAAAAACATCCGTATCCGCTCTTTCATTTTACCACCACGTCTTAACTAAAAATGTAGAATTATTATCATCATACGAGAAGAACCGCCATAACAAGGTCTGCTATGGACAATCTCATAAAGTTTAATCTTGATCGAAGCGTAACTAGGAAAACAAAACTAAAACTGGTCAGAACTCGAGTCCTGAGTTATGGAGTCTGAATAAGCGAGGATGCAAGATGATTAATGTTCTGAAAATAAGTTGGCGCTCGCAGAACGAATGCCTTGACCATTGTGAAATTAAACAATGAGCAGCGTCCACCCAACTATATAGTTCAAATTCTCAGATATGTTGATCATGTTACCAAACACGTGGACACAATGCAAAAATTGGTGATTTGATCACGATGCAGTGGCCTGCATGAAACTTCGATCTAGAGCTAACTCCTGGAATGTACCTACAATAAATGTCACAGATCGATAGGTGGCGACAAATCATCTCTAATAATTAATCGCAGTTCCATGTTCACGACATACCAAATTAGAGCAAAGAAGATCATCGTCATAATGTAAATTGAGTAGCTTGTTGGTGTAGTGGTCATGGCGCTCGGCTAGTGATCTGGTTGGTCGGTGGTTCGAGCCCCGTTCCAGAACACCAGCAAATAAGTCCTATTTTCATAGCACAGGCTTTTTAGTTTGAGAATAGTAAGAATATTAATGAGACATGTATTCCGTGTTTGCATATTTATTAAAATTTTTTTTTATCCAAAGTTATTGTTTATGTTTTTTTGGTTTATGACTATAGTGAAAAGTGGAGGGCTTTAGTTTTTTAAAAATACAATACGGTGTAAGATTCTCATATTATAATTTTATACAAAAGTTGGGGTTTTTAAATATTTTTTATATTGCGTAGTAACGGGGACATTACTAGATTAATAAAATGTCGTTTTTAAAATGATTTATTTGTCTTTGAAATTTTTTCACACGGGAATTGCAAGCGATTACTTAAATTAATTACAACTCATTGTTTTAACGGCGAAATTTTTACCGGGCATACATTCCACAACGTCACGTTTTATGACATTGACAAATTTTGTAATTATTTAAAAATTCTGCACGCGATTCTTTTATAAAAATATTTCAATTTTACTGGAGTTTCCTTAATTAAATAACGTTAATAACTAGGTACAAAGTGAGCAAGTACTTTGAAATGAATAGAATTGAGATCCTTAACCGGTAAAACAGAAAATTTATCCGATCCTCGAACTTGGTGATCTATGTGATTCTCGAATCCTCTAAGGTTTGATATTACCGCACTGTTAAATTACATTTATAATGTATTATTTATGTATAAAGTTGACAAATGCGAGCTCTAAGTCTCTCAAGTTAAACTTCTTGGGGATTGGAGACAAATTAATAGTCCAAAGGGTCGTTAAACTCATTCCATTCCATGTAATTAATTAAACAAACTACATAAACAATTTATGGAACTACCTGCACTGGTGAACGTTTTATGTGTAAGTGCATCTGAAATTTTTTCTACGGATATTATTTAAGTTTTTACAAGTTACGCAAATAATTTCTATCGCTACCGTAACAATGATCTGTATTTATTTATTGTGTTTAATATATGTAGTGTATATATTCCAGATGCGTATATGTTAAATATACAGGATGTAACATAGCTAGTCAACGATACTTTATAAGTAGATTCCTGTGTTAATTATGAGTCAAAAATGTTGAAGCAACCATGACCAAATATCAATAGTCATGGAGATATGCGACATCAAAATTTTAAATTAAAAAAAAAATTATCGTTTTACTAACATTAATCGAATATGAAAAATTGTCAAATAAAACGATAAAAACAATATATATATATAGTTTTGCATTAAGGGCGTAATTTGCATGACGGAGTGCCTAGACTTCTTGATATAATTTGGAGAATGTTATTTTGCGGCCGGAAGTCGTATTCCTGCAGGTGTTTATTTTTCAACGGAATTTGTCGGATGTTAATCCCAGTGTAAATTATGTCCAGTGTAGTTATTTTACTTGGAAGGTAAATGTTATTTCTTTTAATTTTTTAATATTTCCCCTGTGACGAAACTTATCGTCACATAGTACAGTATTTCTCAATATTCGTATTCAAGGATGATAATTTTTTCAATATTTTTCCATTTTAAAGAAATTTTCTTAAACTACTGTTACAAAACAAAGTTGATTTTAGTAGTTGAAGTAGTAGGTTGAAGCACGACTTTCAGGTAAACGAATATTTTGGAAAAAAATACAAATTAAATATTTATAGTATATTGTGATATGGTAATTATCGTGACAGGAATATTACAAGATATGTATTTGTTTTATTTCATTTTTTTTCTCAAAAAAAATTATTATTCCACTTTTGTTCAGACTGCATGCTCCTGATAAATATGTACACGGGCTCTATGTAAATACGATAGCCCATCTAAACTCAAACTCATATTTCAAAACTTTATTTTAAATTGAGATATTTTTTGTCTTTTACACTTGTTCTGGCATTTCTTTGAAGATCTTCATTGCATTGTACACCATAGATTTTCGAGATTTCGATTTCTCGCTGAATAGAAGGTCTCTTAGTATTTCCTACTCTTGTATCATGTTGGGTTGTGTATTTTAAATTTTTTTTTATGTGTTTCAATTTGTGTTTTAATATTCAAGATTTTTTATATTCTATTCTATTATATTATTCTGCTTACACGTGTCCTGTGAGGATTTAGAAAATAATAAAATTCAATTCATCATTCATTTCAATTAAATATATTTAATAAATAACATGGACATGACAAACTAAAATTTAATTCATACATACTATAAAATTTAATCAATATATGTGTTAAAGAATCCTTATCAAAGACATAGAAAAATCCTGCTTCAAAAAACTCTCTCAGAGATATGAAACAGATCAATGTCCAAAGTGATTTTGTTTAGCATAGCGGTAGATCTTCCAACAGGCATAAGTATCGGCAGGTTGGTGGTGTATATTGGGATGCGAAACAATCTACGCTGATGCTGTGTAAAATAATTGTCAGGAATATACAAACCAATTCTCCGCATAATTTCAGGATTATCGATCACGCCGCGCGACCATCAACAAAAATGCGTGATCCATTACACATTCCTCCCACTCTCTAAACTATTGTAGCCAGGCATACCCTGGAGAAACTCGGTTGGGTAAAGCTAAGGATAATGCCCGCTCTCTCTATGTGGAGATATATTAGAAAGTTCTTTTGTACTTTTTCTATTTTGTAGAACTAACAATTTTAACATTTCTTCTTCACAAGACGAAGTAGATTATATTTTATATTGTATTAGGAACAATTTATTATATAGTCATGTAATGTGTTCCTCTTTTAAACTATTAAAACCTGGGCCAGCAAACTCGAAGGCGAAAATGTAGGCGACACAAAATCGCCGCGTACGCGGGGAAAAAATGGCAAAGTGGACTGTATTTTGAATGGGAAGTGAAGGACGTTTCGACTCACCTTTTTTGTTGTGGCGTCCCTCGAAGCGATCTTACTTCACCGAACAACTGTTTCACTTGGTTGGCCACCAACGTTCGTTACTTTCGAAGTTCGGCGAGGACGAAATTAGATGAAATTTACAAAATGCACAATTAAACAACGAGACGAAAAGTTGGAGCTTTAACACAAGCCTTGTCGAAACGAGATTGGATTGGAAAAAAATAGAACTTAGCAAAGTCGCGAATCATTTTATGTTCCGCCCAATCAGGGCTTAGAATAGTAGACTCGGGTTCGGTTCCCGGTACCGGAATATATTTTCCTAATTTTTTTATATATTTTATTTTGATGTCTATTTTATTTAGAATATTAATTATTATTTAATTATCATGTTGTCACTAGAGTGATATTGTCATCATAGGACAGTATAGCGTTTAGTTATACGCACAATCACAAGGGTTTAAAATATAATAATACCATTAACTGCCGGCAGGAAAAATATAAAACAAATGTTCAAAAATTTTGATAAAAGTCGTTATCATTATTTCATGGGTATCGGCTACAAATAAGTAAATACTTACTCTTCAGAACCGGCATTTAAAAGTACCGTCATTTTTGATAGGTTACAACTAGTGTACTTGGTAAAATTTGGTTTGCTTATTAACACTTAAAAGTCAATTTGAAAACTTGTTATTCGCTCTCCCGAAATCATGACAATTGGTATTTTTTGTTGTTGTTATAAAAAAATGGAAACCTTACGGTAATATACGTTACCAAATTAAATTAAGTAATAATCTAAGAATTCTACAGTACAGTACTCATGCACTAGCACTGTACCAATACCTGCACGCTCTTTATTGAATTTCCTTTTTACTTTAAGTTTAACTGTGCTGAGAGTTTAATTTTTCTTGTCATGCCCGGAAGATTGAAAAATACTTGAAAGTTCTTTGTCTGTATGATGAACGAGTCTGGGGATTAATTATTGCATTCATAACTTCGCTCATGAAAACTGTAGCTTTCACATAAATTGATTTTCAGAATAACGGGCAGATTCTCAATAATTTTAAAATAATACCAGTCAACAATGATAAACTTTTTATTTTTGAATTTCATCACTACATTAATAATTATTGATTATTACTTATATATTAATTAGTCAAAACAAAAAGTGTATCGCGAAATCAATGCTAAAATGTTAACTTTTTTTGAAATCATACTAATTTTGAAAACGGAATAATGTTTTCATTTTATTTAATAACTAGCCAAAACCCGCCAAAAATGAGGTGCTTTTACATGTCGGTTTCTAAAGAATAAGTACTTACTTATTTATAGCCAAAACCAATGAAATAGTAATAACGACTTTTATCAAAGCATTTTTAATATATTTCCCTTGCCAGCGATTGGGTGGAACATGCAATGGTTAGCGTCTTTTCTAAGTCCTATATGTACTGTATTTTTGACGGGTAATGCAGGCTAAGCGAATGCAACATCGCTATCGTTGCCGCCTTCGGTTTTGCTGGCCCGGGGTTTAAGCCCCATTTCGGTTAATTTGGTTTTTTAGCCGTGAATTCCAACGAATTTACGGACGTCACACAAAGTTACGGAGACGGAGAGACAGATGGACAGACGGACGGGTGAACATACGGACGGACAGACGGACAGATAACAAAATTATTATGTTTGATGAAAATGGAATTAGATCAGCTACAAACTACTTTTAAAAACCGAATGAGATCAATTATTGTTGTATTCTAGTTACGGTTACAGATGGACTTAAATTTGTATTATTGGGGATTATGTGCCCCTTGAGACGCGCATGAAAATGACATTTTTAAAATTTATTTCTGCCTAGCGGATTGTTTCCTTTTGACTAAGCTGTGCTTACATTTTAATCAAAAATCCTACACGCATGTTGAATCGGAACAAAATAAAGCTTATGATATACCTTAATCGTTCAGACAATGCCTTCATTTTAATTAATACGGTGCGTAACTCTCATTTAATTGCTAGCAGCTGATGGCTCTCTTTAATTAATTTTTTTTATAACGAAGAGCACAAGTAACAAATCAATAATGTACGGATTCATTGCGAAGATTCTCAAATACATTAATTTTTAAATAAAATAAAGAGTTAGATCTTTGACTATGACTGTGAGTATTAGTGTATTTGTGTTTTGGTGATAAAAAAATATTTTTGTGTATTTGTAGTAATGTGATATTTTAATAATAGTCTGTCTAAATTAGAGACATTGAATTCTTTAAATAGTAAATCAGTGGGATAGCTTCTAACTAACTAACTAACCATAGCGCCCTTTTCTCAGTTTTTAGGTAGGCAGAGAGATTAGAACACCATATTATTCTATCATGGCACACCACCTTTGCTTCGGCTACATTCATACATCTTCTCATGCAAGTTCTACGATTGTTGAGGATTTTAACAGGGCCATCTTCCAATATTTGTAGTATTTGATTATACCAGGTCTTTCTCGGACGCCCTCTATTCCTGTTGCCTTCAACGCTCCTCCCATATATATTCTTAACTCATACGTTCTACACGACCAGACATAGATAGACTGAATAAAGAAAAGAGTGCTGAGATGGTTTGGTAATTTATTTTTAATTTTTTTTTAACAAACAGACCGTCAACAGGTCATTAATGACCCTAATAGAGGGTCCTAGAGTGACATTAAAGTACATAGTATGAACATTTTGTGAACACTTGATGTGATATGGTAACACAATACTTTTTTTACGGTTAATTAATAATAAATAATGAATTGAATGTGATGTAGTTACACAATACACTTTTTACGGTTAATTAATAATTAATTATGAAAAATAATAAATGATAAAATAAAGTCATGTAGATAGGTTTCAAGTTTTTGAATATTATTTTTAGATTAAATTTTTGTGTGGTTTTAAGAGCCCGAATATGACTTTTATATGTTCCACCCCAACCTAAAATTCCATATTGTGGATATAATAACAATAATATCATATGTCTATTTTTTTGTGCATAACACAAAAAATGAAACAAACTGAGTTGTGGTATCTTGAAAGTTTTTTTTTATACTAATTCATTAGGGAAGATCTGTCAATTTTTACTTCCTTTCTTTTAACTCGTGGCGTCTGCTTGTCTGCTTGTCTGACGAAAAAACTATTTTTTTGGGCATCACACAAAAAATGAAACAAACTGAGTTGTGGTATCTTGAAAGTATTTTTATTTATAATAATTCATTAGGGAAGATCTGTCAATTTTTACTTCCTTTTTTTTAACTCGTGGCGTCTGCTTGTCTGACGAAAAAACTTTGGATCGATTTTTAACCCTTTTCCCGTGATTCAATCGAGCCGAAACTTTGCAAGCAGACTCGTGGTGACGATCAAGAAGATCTATCAAATTTTCGTTAAAAAATTAGTAATTATAGTTCAACTTACTAAGTTGTATGAAGAGACTGCGACGCATCTCATAGGCACTAAACCCTATTATAGTATAATTTTGGAATTTTGGAAATTTTTTATTACTCCCTTCAGTAGCGTCGCCCGATCGAAGCCCAACGCGTAGGTTAAGCGCCAAACCAGTTTCCACTAGTAAATGAGAAAGGGAGTATTATAAAAACTCGGTGTTTATGGGTTAGTTTTTTAGTGGTAAATTAAAAGGAATAATACAAGCGTATCTTCTAAAATTAAATATCCGAAGCGAATACAAAGAATAAAACAAAATCATTCTTCGAGCAGGATTTTCCGAAAGGTTTATTGCTAAACATATTTTAAACATATTTTGAGAACGTGGTTTGTTCGATCCGGTCAGTAGTCATATTTGAATATTGTGGTAAAGCTAATCTGCATTACTACTATGTCTGGGTTAAAAATAAGGAATAAAATAATGTAAATCTAACTTTATTTATAGTCACTTTAGTTATAAATAAACATTTCCTTCAGAAGAGTGATAAAAACAAATCCAGAATAAAACTATTTTTACTCCCTTTGTATTAACTCGTGGCGTCTGCTTGCTTGCCGTCAACAAAAACTTTGGATCGATTTTTGACCCTTTTCCCGTGATCCAATCGAGCTGAAACTTGGCAAGCAGACTCGTGGCGACGATCAAGAAGATCTATCAAATTTTCGTTAAAATTTTTTAATAATTATACTATAATTTCGGATTTTTAGAATTTTATTGGTTTTTTCAAATTGGAATCATTAGAAAAGTTTGATTATTAGCATAGCGGCCCGATAACGTCGCGGAATATTTTCTAAACTTGAATTACTCCGTCGGTATTCATAATAGGTACTTCACTACGAATGTCGAAAATTAAGTTTAGTGTTATGTTATATGTTTTAATTCGTCTATAATTGTTGTTATATTTTACAAAGAAAGGGAGTATAACAAAAACCTGGTTTTTATGGGTTACTTTTTTATTTTCCATTTTTTGTTTCCTTGAAAAATAATTCTAGTACTTACCTAACTGTATAAATATATAAATTATATAATGAAAAATATAAAAAAAATGTTTACAATTACTAGAAATAATTATAAAAATTATTAGTGAGACTGGAGGTTAAATTTATTGGTTATTTATGATTTTTACCTTATTGTGCGCTTTTTTTATTTTTGCATTAGAGATACTAAATTATTCGATTTTCGACTAACGTATTTACATGTATAATAGATATAAACCAATAAATATCTTATCAAAAGTATAAACAATTTCATTCAAAAGTTTTTTTAAAGTATGAAGAATTATTTGAGTCTACAATCATCAAAAAAATTTTTTGCTGAATTGAAGCAATTTGAAGACAGACTTTTGCACTTTTATCAAGATTCCCTTTTTAGATTTTTGGATAAAATATCTCGAAATGTATTTGGCCGAATATGTTAAAATTTTGTATACGTGTTAATTATAACATCATCTATGATGTGTCGTGTTAATTTTTCGATACGATGCACCATTTGTTTAATAAGTATTATTAACTTTTTTTAGGACCAAAAAAAAATTTTAACTGCTTTCAATTGGACAAAAATATTTTTCCTTCTACATGCTACGTCATAGTTACACGTTATCACTTTATATCATTGAATAAGAAACAATAATATTTTTCATTTCCGTCAAACCCTGGCGACATGCTTACATCCACCAGATGTGCGCGTTGTGAAGAAGAACCTTTGCGGGACAGCGCATAACTCCGCCATTTTGAAAATTGAAAAATAGTTTGTACATGGAAAAATTTATCCAATTTATGCCATAAACAATGGCAATATAAAAATTACATGTGAGGCCGGGGGACCCCTTTTGAGGAACGAAGTTCGTCATCCTTATCCTTATCATCAATACCAAAAAAGAGTTATGCTCCCTCCATGCGACTCTCTCTCTCTCTCTTTCTTCTTCAAAACTTTTTAAAATCTTATCATGTTGTACCTATCATGGCAATTACTGGCTTTTGGTAACTATCATAAGATACATATTGTTCGAGCAAAAAATCTGTTAGTCTCTGGTCGGGAATTTTATAAAAGGAAATACCTATGAGCGCGGAGTTCTCTGTGTATGACAGTTGCTACGAGACCAGATTGTTTTGGGGACATCTCGAACCAGCGGTTGAATTTGGTCGCGGCGGATAAAAACTATAAAAATATAATTAAACATTTGGTGTGTTAAGTGGTGCTGTCAACGGATTTGGAATAACTGGACGAAGAGAACGGAAGTCGAACCAAACAACGCCAAAGTCGCCTGCAAACTGGTAAGTGGCATCTTCATATCTAGAGAGCTTCTAGTTCAATTTTTCCCTGTAGGAAACCCGAAAGAGAGTAAGTTAAAATCAGAAAATTGCTCCAACACATATGTTTGAGTGTCGTGAGTTCGGCGACATCAAAGGCGGAAGATTTAATAAAAAAAATAATCACGAAAAGATCGCTAGCAAAACGTTAGAACCGCGGCAGTTACGCATGGAGGGGGCATAACGCTTTTTCCTTACGTGACGATTTCTACCACTCAACTCCTCCCGAAAGCCGCGTTAAGGAAATTCATTCCAATAATTTTGTGTGTGCAATAGTCACGTCAAAAAAAATTGAATTTGAATGTATTTTTTGATGCTTAAATCTAAATCCTCTTTATGCTGTTATTTTATTTTAATACATATTAATAACATTAATGATGGGTATGATTTAAATTACCAACCACAGTGTTTTTGCAGTAAGTAAATAGAAGAAAGGAAGAGAATTGTGTTGCGAATGGTTACATAACCGTTAAACTACGCGGCTCTGAGCTTCACATCAAAATATTTTGTAGCTAAAATGGAAAATAGATTTAACGATTGACACCGAAATGCAACATTCGAATACATTCTGCAACGCGTATTTCGTCGAAGCGTATTTGAGTATGAAAACGTAAAATTTGAAATCGACATGAATTTTACGACTCGGTTGTAATGTGTCGCGACACGAGTAATATTATTCTTTGCTGAATTCAGAAATTGAATAAAATATACTTAAGTTTAAAAATTTGAATAATTGATGTAGAAGACGAAAATAAAAACAGAATTTCAAAGGTAATTCAAAATGAATCAATGTTTTATATTCAATTTAATTTTTTATTACTCAAATTAACGTGTATTTATTATACTTAAAAGCTGAAAATTTATATAATGAAGCTTTTTTATGAATTCATATGTGTACTTCTTCTCTACACAAGTGTCTTCGGCTCTCACAGAGATAGTAAAAATGTTTTTCTGTATTTTAAATGTTTTAATGTACCACCTTATGAAAAAATAACAAAATAAACACCGAAAATAAAAAATTCTCACAAATTTATTATTATTATTACAATGAGGGCAGACCCACTACTTACCCAGGACCGTTTTATAAGCAAAAGCTCCTATATCGGTCCTACTCATTCACCGCCAGGTTGGCATTTTTTAATGCTATTTTTTATTATTTTATTTTAATTTAATTTGATTTAATGCGGGTGTGGGTCTCCAGGAGGGAAATCCCTCGGTTTTTCAACTGTGGTAGTATATATTCTTGATTGCTTAATCTTGTTTGACGTTTTAAAGACATTATACTCCCAATAATATGAGCCAAAGCTCGAGCTTATGGGAGGAGCATTTACAAGCCAAATTAAAGTACAAAAGCAGAAACTATTTAGAAGTGGTATTTTTTTAATACAAAAACCATTTGAGACATGAAGGCAATGTTACAATACATTGTTGTCAAAAATCAAGGATTTATTTTTTAAGGCCGTAATATGATAAATGACAGTGAATGTCATTTGAAATGCTTGAGAAATTTGAGATGTGACTTTAGTGTTTTCTTATCTGTGTAACTTCAAAAAGTGATAAAATGTTTAAAATATCAGAGATCTTACGCGTCTTGTACAAGAGAACAAATAATACCGCAGAAGAAGAAGAAAAAAGGAGAATGAAGAATTAATTTAATTCAAATTAAATCAGAGCAGACCAGTCCTGAAGATTAATTAAATGAAGACAGTCCTAACTGCATTACGAACGTGTCATTAAGAGTTGAATTCTTCAGATGAAGTACTCTATTTTGTAAACCTCCATCTGACACAACTAGATAGTAGGATCGTGTCGAGGTATAAAAATGTCTACACAAGCAAATGTGAGTTTAAATGGTGTGTAAGTTTTCGCCATTGTGAATTTCATTTAAATCAGCGAATTTTCTCAGTAATATGACTTGTGGTGAATGCGTATCTGGTGAGTGATTTACTGTAGTGTTGTCATCGACAAAGATTTTTTCGGAATATTTCCAATTTAATCGTATTTAATGTAACTAAATTTGTTTTTATTTCTACTGATACAATTTAGTTTATCATAGTACATTATTAAATATTATACGAAAGTAAATTTTTACTACATTTATTCATAGAACATTCTTTCTTTCTTCTTTCTCGTTTCATCTATACTTTTATGGTACGTGGCTGTGGGCGGCAAATGAAAATACTAAAACAATTTAAACTTTTATTTATTACGCAAAAAGTGGATCACAAATTAAACCGGAAAATTTTTCTTAAATTTATATTTACTAAATGTTTCAATAATATTCCACACACTTACAATTATACTGTTTATTAATTTGCGCCGTTTCACGCTGTTTTTATTGCTTCGATCACTTTTTAGAAAACTCCGTTCAATATTTGCACGTAGACATATATTTTATTTACTATAACTCGAATATACGCGTTGGTCACACTGCTAATATCGCGTTGGTTAAACGTCAATTAGATTGATGACGTAGCGGCCGGCCTGCCTTTTATAGCAAAATGTCTTTCGCGACGTTTCGAGAATTTACAATTACAGTCCAGTCATCTCGACATTCATGTAGAACCTTATAGTATGTTCCAATTTTAGAGTAAAAGGTATAGATTTAAAAAAAATAGAGACGCGAACACGGAATGCGTGTCGCATCAATATTCTTACTATTCTCAAAATAAGCTAAACGCTTGTATGAGAATAGGACTAACTTGATGATGTCCTGGAATGGGGCTCGAACCACCGATCATCAGATCACTAGGCGGGCGTCATGACCATTACACCAACAAGCTACTCTGTTAAGATAAGAATGCTATTAAATCGTCGACTAACCACATCCTGTAATTCTTTCCGATTACCATCTCGTTAAAATACGTCAAAATGTATTTGAGTACCACTTTACATAAATAATTAATCAATTTGCAACTAAAAAGTTTCATATTACAAAAATGTAAATATTAATGTAAAACCCTTTACTGACATGTTTGGTAAAACGTATTTACATATTTAATATTCCCAACCGCTCGGCAATCAAAATGGAAAAGGCGACATCTACATTTAATTTTTTTTCCACTAATGGAGAATATAACTCAATTACTGGCATTCAAAGTGGAACTGCCCTTTTAGGTCAACTACTGAACACCCAAATGGGTTTTTTGTACCTGCTTTGTGAAAGCTTTGTAGGTAAAAGCTCAGATAGCATTCGAATTTCATTGTTTGTGGAAAGATACATTTTAGTCACACTTGCAGTTTACGGCAGCCCTGTTAATTGCATGACGAATAATATGCATGAAAATTGTGATTTTGAAATATTGTATGGATATTGACTTGTATGACAATGTGTCAAAACGATGGTTAATATTGCCTATATAAATGAACATTTTATATTTTGGTAATCTAAAATACATTTATGCAGTTTTACAATCAATGAATAATTGTAAACGATTTTGTAAGTACTAACGACCTTGGACCAAGAAAAATAAGGCGGTGTTTTGCGGAGTGCATATGCGGAACGGAATCAGGCAGGTAGGTACTATTGTATCGGTCTAATTCTATCAAAATTGTCTAGTGAATTAGGTAGAAAATTTTCTGACGGATTTTTGGAATGCACGTTTTCGAAAAGTGTCGATATGTGAAAATTTTTCATCGTAACTGTGGTGTATGAGGAGTGCGTAGTGATAGTGTGAAAGAGATGAATGCATGCGGTAGGAAGCGGGGGGAACGGGCGACGCCATTCGGGCACTGACGGTCGCACGCAGAGGATTGTTTATAAATAAAGTGATAATTACTGAACAAGATCGGGTATTCAATTTCTTCCTTATTCAAAGAAGACTTATCATACCCAGGAAGTGATTATACCACAGTAACAATTTCGTCGTTTGATTAAAAATAATAATCTTCCTGTGATTTGAATTGGTTTGAAGAATGTGGAATAGTAACGGAGCACCTGTTCAGACGGGATCTCTGTATTCGTCTAGTGCGTCAACAAATGGTGCGGCGATTAAGTTTCTTGAGTTTTCATAGAACTAGATATTAACTAACTAACTAACCTTGACGTCGTATTGGGTAGGGAGAGAGGATAGAACGCCGTATTACTTTATTCTGGCACACCACTTTTGTTTCGGCTACATTCATACATATTTTCATGCATGCTCTACGGTTGTTGAGGCTTTTAACAGGTCGTCCTTCAATAATTGTAGTATCTGATCATGCCAGGTCTTTCGCGGACGCCCTCTATTCCTGTTGCTTTCAAAATTCGCCCTATATAGTTTCATAACCATCCTTTCCTTGCTCATATGTTCTACATGACCAAACCATCTCAGCACTCCTTTCTTTATTCCAACTACCGCACAACGACCAGCTTTACAGTCACTTCTAATGTTCCTCATTCTATCGACCAAAGATTTTCCACACAAGCGCTTTCATTTCCACCGCATTCATTCTACTTTCATTCCTTTTTTGCATTTCTTGGCTTCACTTCCATACATCAGAGTTGGCAAAAAGTTTTTATATAATAATAATTTTAATCCTTTTTCACCTGTCGATGAGAAGTTTTGTTTCTCTCGAAACTTAAGTAGTTAAATATAAAAATATTATAAAACTCACGTAGAGGTAATAACATTAATGTTTTCAACTTTATATAATAATCACCATGATAAATATCCCTATAGTATAAACGCTAAATCGATCAATAATAATATACTGCATATCAAATTTAAAACTGTTTATGTGACATGTTATTATTAATATTTTTATATTAAATAATATATGAGGAATATTTTTCATTGTATAACCGCCTCTGTCAATTTTTGTTGTATTTTTGTAAGGCTATTTTATTTTTTAAACGTTCCCTTGTAATAGATCAGTTTTTTGGCTTTGACACCCGGAAACAGGAAACGCGGTCTTAAATCATGTGGGGGAGACATTACTTTGTGTGGTGGCATGGTATAAAAACCAGCTCAAACCTACAGGACTACTACGTAAAATGAAAACGAGCATTTTAAAAATATGGGAAGTTAGCCTTCACTGGAATATTAATGCACTTCGCCAATCACCAACTGGTGTGTATGTTAGGAATAAAAAAATTGTTTTGTTAGTGATGTTACTGAATCCAATTCTGAGCAATACCGAGATCTCGGGATTCAATTTTGATGAACCTTAAATAGCAAAAGTTTTATATATTTTATATATATATTTCATGAATTGCCTTTGCGTCACTTTGCTGTTTATTTTAAGAATTTTGAAAAAGCAATACCGCAACTGTGGCCTTTTCTATGTGTACGGAAAATATGACACTAGAGTTCTACTGACACGGACATGGCTCTCAAAATTACAGTCCGGTGATTTTGGGCGGCCTTCGGAGTCTGATGGTGATATGTTGAAGGTCATAAACGAAGCCGGACCACATCAAAATGGCATAGAGGTCGCGTTAAAGAGGTGAAGCGCATAGGGTTGATTTCACGGTACGACGTTTGGACGCCTTATCAACTGTCACCTGCCAATTATTATTACATTCTTCTTCTCCCTGCCCTATGTACGAAGGTGCCAGGGTTTTCTGTCCTGGGTTGTCAGAATGGGAAGTTCTTGTGGTGCCAGCTTCCTCTCAATATTTGTTCACCATGTTGCTGTTGCTAATTATTATTACATCATTGATTAAAAAATAATGAAATATATCAACATTTTTTTTTCACTTTTCATAAAAAAAGTCAAAACTTTCGTATCAACAAAAGATTCACTTATTTATTTCTTGTATGTATTGTCACGGACCGTGACTGTGGGAGGCAAATGAAAACACTGGAAATTAATTACCGATTTATTGATTATTTTCATTAATTTACAAAGTCACTGGACACAAATTCAACTTAAACACTAATCTCGAATTCACGCGATTTCATAATTTATCACTCGTCTGTAAACACTTTATTTTATGGCTTGCTAGAATAATTTGTTCAATTATCGCATGCAAGTTGGTATTTCGTTTAATATTTCACTCGCTTATCCAAGACTGGCTACACTGTGGCTTACCGCTCCATCACTAACGTCGCACTAGTAGAAACGTCAAAACAAACATAAACCCGCCTTTTATATGAAGAGGTTGGTTTTTATAATCTTCGAGAATATTTTTTACATTTCTAGTGTTTGCAAGATATAATACTAAATTTGTCAAAATTAATTTTTCGCAATAGTAAACTCGTAAGCATTTTTTAATTTTATATTTGTTAGTTTAATTTATGTTTGAAGTTTGTTTAGTAGGCTCGAAATATTTGTGCCTTTTATTCTGTCACAATAAAAATTATTTCTTCTTCTTATAACTAACCTATCATTTGTCTTTTGCCAAGATTTATAAAAATGATTGATTCTTACACGCTTTTTATATTTATTATTGCAAAATCCGCTGTTGTTAAATAATTAAGTTTGATTTTGTTTATTTTAATTTTTTTTAATGTTGCACTGCACCGTATGCACACACAAATAAATAAGTATTTATGATTGTCTTAAATTAATTGAAATCCACTGTTATCTGTTGTGATATTTACGAACATCTTCAATTAATTAAATCTCAATGAGACTACACAATTGCGTGGTCACAGATTGAAACTGTCACAAACAGAGTTTACGTAAATCGAAAAAAAAAAGAATTTCACAAACAGAATGCTGGAAACTTGGAGTAAATTACAGGAATTCAATTATCTGGTTCATACAGACTATGAAAACTATATATCAATCTTTAGCGGAATCGGTAATAAGGTATGGAATAACTAACTGGTGTCTAACTTGCAAAACTAATATTAGAAAAATTCAAAATATTCAAAATTCGGCTATAAAATTAATAAATAAAGAAAGTGCTTCTAAAGATATACAGGAACTCTTCAAGAAACAAGGCTCTATGCCAATTAATGCTATCTTGTGGTACAAACTAATTACACGATATCATGAAGATGGGACATATAAGCATAGATTGATTCATAAACATAATACCAGATTTACGGTTAAAGAAGGACTAAGAATACCGAAGGTCATAAATAAATATGGACAAAGAACATTAAAATATGCCATACCAAAAATATTAAATAAAATCCCATGTCGTGTCAAAATGGATATTAATAAAAAAGGGCAAAATACAGAATTAATGAATATGTTATTAAATAAAAGAGACTTATTTTGATTTTGGTAATATTTGTATTTTTTCTCGTATTGTTGTATTGTATTGTTGATTTGTATTTGAGTTTATAAGATCTATTGTAATTAATTAATATGAATGTATTTCTGGTAAATACAATCTATTTATGTATTGATGCACCTACAGACAAATATCAATGTGATGTTTTGTGGGTCTAAGATGTAAAAAAAAAAATTAAAAAAAATAAATATATATATTACATAGAGTTAAATTAGCTAATAAAAGAAAACAGCAGT
Organism: Agrypnia vestita; assembly: GCA_016648135.1. NCBI lineage: Eukaryota > Metazoa > Arthropoda > Insecta > Trichoptera > Phryganeidae > Agrypnia > Agrypnia vestita. The sequence continues at coordinate 6,325 of JADDOH010003715.1, read as the reverse complement.
CAAAGGGGTGAATTCTAAAATCCAGTGAAATTTTTTAATTTTTTTATCTGGTCCCCCAACACAAATAATGCTACTGAAAAAATGAAAAAAATTCAATATTAAAGATAATTTTTAAATGGTAAACTAATAACCATTAATACTTTATATACAGCAACTTTTTTCTCATATATAAAAGTACTTAAAAAAATAAGTCTGAGAAACTGTTCCTTCTTTGAGAAATCACCCTATGAAAATTGTATTTTATTCGCGGTCAATAACATTGACTACAAAGAGTAGGTACGTGAAAAAAAAAATTAGATAAGTAAAAAGGGCTTTGATGATAGGTCAGAATATAATTAAGACGATGCAGTGTATATGAAAAGTTAAGAACAACTGAGTGCTGAGTAATTTAGAAAATCGTTGATGTTTGCAAACGTGAAAAATGGCGTGAGGCCTAGAACAAAAATGGCCACCTTTTTTAAAGTGAGTACAATAAAAAATATATTTTGAACTACCATAACATAAAGGAAAGCGGGATGGTCAAGTAACAAGTCTGGACCACTTGGGATGGATTTCTCCAATATTCTTGAACGATGTCTGCGAGAACGACCAAGAGGGCGTCCAAAGTCTCCATGAATAGTCGAAAATATTAGAGTAGGGGGAAGATTGTTCAAGGACTGAAGAATGGGGTAAATAGGACCTCCAAAGTGGAACGACAGTGGCTGAAGATAATAACGACTTTTCAGAGAATGACTTATTAGGGCAAAAATAGACATCTATGATATATCATACTATTTAACTCTTAAAAGACTGCTAAAAAAAACTTTGGGGACGGTGGAGTAACACAGCGTTACCTGATTAAAAATTGGCATAGTTTTTAATATGTGATAAAATATACATAAATACTATACAGATAAGACTTTTAAAAGGTCCTTTTATATAATTATGTAAGGTAAACATACATATTTGCATTATTTTAGTAAATTATTATAACATTATGGCAAATCGAATTTGCGTGCGCTTCCGCCGATGTTTCATTGGCAACTGAATCAACGACTGGCAACGAAGCGGTCACCAGCTCGCTTCAGTCGCCTGCACTCCGTCTTTGTCTAACACATGTTACCCGACTCTACCGTACTCTTTCTATATTGTTTTGCTTTCGCCGAAACCCAAGCAACCGCCATCTCTGTCCTACATGAAATGTATGGTATTGTCGTGCTCTTTCTTGCTCGATTTAACTGCGATGTACAATATTCTGCTCTCTCTTGCACACTGGCGGAATATACGAGAGTAATGAATAAATATTTTTTAATTAAAAAATTAGTACATTCCTAACAGTTTAATTTAGTAATTTTGGTGTGAAAATGTCTATTCGAAGATTACAAAAAATGTGACTTTTAGTTTTAGTAAATAAGGTAGATATTTCATATTTTGTATGACAGGTAGACCTACGTTACATCACCGACACACAGGAGTTAATCATCTTTTTCGGTAAAAAAAATTAACTCTGTGAAAATTCCCAGTGCATTAAATAAGCTCTAATTACTGTATCGCAGGAAAGAATCTAGGAACATTTCAATTTGAAAGAAAAAATATTAAAATTCTTATGATCATTTGAACTTTTTTAGCTGTAAATAGTTGCGGATATTTTATACGGAGGTGGAGGGCGGACTGATTACCTCTACCTCCGCGGGTAAAGTTCGTCCTCCTGATGACGTTGAATAAGCATTCAGCGAAACGTCGAGAATCGTTTCTCCGAAAAACATACGGTTCGTATAAAATATCCGCAACTATTTACATTTGAACCTTGACAACATGAACAAAGGAAATCGATAGTCCGTAAGCCTCAACCGTGTACCCCAAGATCACAAAAGTTTGAAACGAGAAGAAACGATATGTTTAAATAGAGTGATCTTGCATTAAGATAAAAGAACAGTAAACATAGATCGCAAACCATCTCTGGCAAAGAGAAATGTTCTATTAAGATAATAATTTAACGCATTTTTTGTCTTTTCGTTTTCCGTGCTGGGAAAATAAGATGCAAGGAGAGGTTATCTGATCGCCAGTGTTTTGTATTATCTCTAAGCAACGTGTCAAGCCGTTTTTCCGTTTCAGCGCAGCTCTTTGCGTGGAATTACATGGAGTTGCGTGTTCTTCCAACAATCGACTATTCTTGTATTTCTTTAGCGACGTATTTGTTTAACGGGACTCGGAAGTTCATGACGGCAGTCACTACAGAGCGCCATACATCCAATGACCGCTGTGATCCAGTTTGTATAAAAATATTAGTAAAAATATATTTTTTAGTATTTGTACACTTAAGTAAAGAACAAATTTAAATCTTTGTTCTCTACACTTAACATCTTTTCATATTGTGTTTTGTAGAGATCATTGGGAATCTAAGTATAATAATTAAGATAAATTATAGAAGTCTTACAGAGACAAAGCTATTTATATGAGAAACATATAAATTGCTTCGTTTATAAAAATAACATTAAAATAAATATTTCTGAATACTCCACATAAAAATATAGAAGTATCATTCATATCATGATTCCTATTTGGAACATATGTACATACAACTTTTAAAATTTGATGTGTGGATATTCTTGCTATGGAATTGGTTGCGATGGAACGTTGCATTGTGTACAATGATCACTTAAGTCAGCTCATACAGGTTGTAAGCCTTGGGCCGTGATTCAAAAAAGACTTCGACGTATGTTTCTCATATAAATTGCTTTGTCTTTGTGAGACTTCTATAATTTATCATAATTAAATAATAATTCCGCAGTGGATAGATCCAGTAACTGTGCTTTCAGAACATAAACAATAAAAAAATATTGTTAAACATAATAAATTAGTTGTCTGTCCGTAACTTGCTGGAACGACAACATCAGGTAAAATAAAAGAGTGTGACACGCAATCAGCGTGCGGCTGATATTGCGCGTTATTATATCAAACTACCGGTACTAAGAATGTATCTTGCCTGCTTGGGAGTTTGAAATGCCTGGGGTACGTAGGTATTTAATGAAATTTTTCGATCTCCTGTTATTTTTTCAAACGTCCTAGTAATATATTCGTAAATACATACACATGTAAGGTTTACCTAGGATAGGCGATCCGCCTAGCGATTTAATTTTTTAAATATACAAATAAATTAATTGGATTGAGTTCCGATAAGTTACCAAAATTGACAATCATGGTTATAGTGTTTTTCTTTTCTTTTCTTAAAAAATAATTTTATTATTTGTTTTAATCTACTTACATTTGATTAATTACACCTACATGTAATTAATCATATATGTAGATTTAAAAAAATAGTACACTAATTTTTTAAAATGTCAATCTACAAAGTTGCTCAACTAATTGAAAAAATAAGATTTTCTTGCCTACATTGAAAAATATGTTGAATTTTTTGGCTATTTGGATCTTTACTAATGCTGCTATTTTATATAGCCTAGATTATCATACATGCATATTGTTTTTGTGTCATAATCGATGTTAAAAATTAGATTATTAGATTATTATTAAAATTAAATTTGATAGACTGTTTTAATTGCATTTTGAATACTCACATGTTTGTTTTAAGGACTTGTGTTCTCTAAGCTATATTATTTATGTAATTCAAATAAATTAGCGCCATAGAGCTCTAAGCGGTGAACATCGTCACATAATAATTAGCTAGAAACAGCTAAATACGTACGAATTTCAGGGTTTCATATAACGAATTAAATTTGCATAGCTTAATGAACGTCGAAATAAATAAATTTACTGTTTATCAGTCGCTTAACTTCATTAAATATTATTCACGTTGCCCAGCTGAAAGTCCATTGTTTATACAGATTGTCTATAGCAAAAAGTTATTAAAAAAGGCCAACACAGAATTTGCTGAAAACATCGTAAACTAACTTGAAAATCCCGTGATTTATTGACATATTTTGAACCGCTGAAAAATTTTAAAGGGGGCGAAAAATACACACATACACGAAAGTATACAAAAAAACAAACTCACAGGAAACAAAGTTCCGCAGAAATATCCGAAATAAAGTGGCTGGATTTATGGCAAAAGAGATTACAACGCTTCGTTGACAGTTGGGGTAACGGAGCACTTTTGTGTGTTGGCATTATTTCAATTTCCAAATTGGTCATAATAATTATTTATGGTCAAAGTTGCCCCGGCAATGACGCATCGAACCGATTCAAGTTATTGGTTATTCTGTTTTTACTTCATTTAAACTGATACAACTACAAAAAATAAGAGTTATAATTAAAAAATTAATTATAAGCAGTGAAAACAAAGTTCATTTTTATTAAGTATATTATTTTGCTGTTTTTGAAGAAGTCATTAATTTTCATTTCATTTTAATCAATGTAAAAACAAGTAAGATCAATTAAAATCGTCGATCTTTGAATTTTCGTATTATATTAATAATGTATTATTATTCAATGGACTAGCAGAAGAAATTAAATAAAATTTTCTAATACAAATGATTTGATAGATGATTTTTGAAGATTTTGGGACTGTATTTAGAGACTTGTATGTAGCTTGGTAATTATGGGTAGATTTGGAAATTAATAATATCTATTATGATGCGTGCACACCCTCACGACTGAATATTGTTTTTGATAACGTATGATTTATTCAGTTTTTTTTTAGAGAAGCTTGATCATGATGATGGCCTAGTGGTATGGTGGTCGGCGGTTCGAACCCCATTCCATAGCAAGTTAGTCTTATTTTAATAGCATAAGCGATTAGATTAGTTTGAAAAAAAAAATTAATGCCGCACGTGTTCCGTGCTCCCATCTCTATTCTTTTAAATAAAAAAAATAAAGTTTAAAAAACCGTAAAAAATGTGCGTCCTACTGTGAACATAGAACAAATTACTTATAGGATATAAAAAAATATACGTCGTATGTACACGTTTTAATATGAAGTCCTTTTTAAATAACCTAGTTTAGTAACTTTAAGGTTTACATCGAGGTTGTACATAAATAACAGACAGAGAACATTGCGATTTCGTTCTTTTTAATATTATAATCATGCGGCGATTGAGTACCGCACTATAGAACTTTTCGCGACTTATTTTTTATATAAATGTTTTTGTAACATAAATACGCTACTGATTCTCAGTGAATAAATTCTCTTGAGAATTTATGAAAGTATAATATTTGACGAAGTAACGAAATGAGTAAAACTGAAAAACACCAGCATTCGTACTCTAAATATACCTACATTTTTTTAAAGAAAGTAAGTTGGACCTGAGAGTGCTCGTAACGGCTTCTTCGTAGTAAATTCTGTCAGTGTTTCCCGAATTGATATAGTTTAAAAAATAAAACACTTCACGCTACTTTCATTATTCTTCGAGCTACTCGAGCTGCTTCTTTATGAAAAAATCGAAATTTTATGGATATGTACATGTGTAAATTGTTGTAATTGATTGATACCTACAAGTAACAATGTCATTTTTCCGACTTTTAATGAATGGCTGTGGTTTGAGCATATATGATGTCGTGAATCGTACTATTCGATGAGCATATCGTACTATTCGATGAGCATAATTATTAATAGTATATATATATATATTACATTAATATATATATATATATATATATATATATGTGTTAAATCGAAGGCTTTCACGGGTACAATATGTGTTAGTTCTAACTACTTTGGGGGTAACCCGCGTCAATAATTATAATAATCAGATTTCTAATACAAATAATATTAATAATAATAAACCAGAAATCACGATGAAAACACCGAAGCAATTAGAAAATCCAACCTTTTCAACATTGTATAATGACGATAATAAAGTAAATATACGGATTACTAGAAGCCGAGCAAAACTCATTAACGGCGTCGCTGGAGAAACCCACTCCTCCACAAACACCTGACGCAGAATTTTTCAAACTTTCACTTGACGGTGAGCTCCGGACCCAGACGGTTGTACGCTTTTTGGAGAAGCAGCTCATCGACAAGGCGCCCTGAAGATGAACAGTGAGATCTGTTCGAAACGTCGGCAGACGACTGGTCCTGACGACCAGAATTTAACGCGGGTTACCCCCAAAGTAGTTAGAACTAACATATATATATATACTGTGTAAATTTATATTTATTAAAATAACATAATATCCCTGCGCATCTTTAGAGAATTACAGACGTTTCTGTACAAATATCATTACATCCTGAGTGAGGATGAGAATGAAATTGATATAATAGAGCGTAATCGAACATTCTTATTACATATGCATATTCAAATCAATTCAATTCACACGCTGATAATCTGCAATGGTTAGTGGGATCTCGTAATTATATCCTTGTACAAATGAAACAAAAAAAAATTAG